>UCOJ01000328.1:0-125559 GCA_900474305.1 Cecidostiba fungosa | reverse complement strand
CGATGCTGCTGCCGCTTGCATAATTATTATAGCGAGCACCCGCGATGCTCGATTTTCGATGTTGCTGATGCTGCCGCCGCCGTTCGCTCGCTCGCGATACGCTTCAAGAGAGATTTCTGTATTCAGAGTACGTTGATTTTTGTCGATGGAATTCAATTGGATTAATGATTAGAATTTTATTAATTTCCTTATGTACAGACAAAAAATCAGATTGAAACGAATAGCAAAAATATACACAAAAGTGCGTTATTTAAAAAGAAAAATTATAACTTCAAAACTGATCGGTAAACTTGAAAAAAAATCCTTATAATAGCTGCATACTATAACAGTTTCAAGTGATTTGAATAACTATTTTTTGAACTATACTTTTAAACACACATCCATTCGGACATTTTCTAAAAACACGTTACTCGAGCTCCTAACAACTCCAAAAAGAGAAGCTCTACTTTTCAGGACCACGTGATGTGTCAAGTAAATAGATCGTAGCGGGGGAGTCAGAGATGATTGCACGAGGCACAGACGATGAAGTGGCTGTCCTGTTACACACAGTGCGACCTCGGATTTCGTATTCATAGAATCGCACGAGAATTGACGAAGAATGGCTTCAACAATTCAACGGATGCTTCTACGAATGGTTTTCTTCTACAACTGTTGCGTCTCAAGTCTCTTTGAGGCTTTATTCTTTGAAAGTCTATTTGCAAATATAATTTTTAAGAGATTTTATTTTCATACAAAACGTATTTGTTAGGTTCTACATTATTTTTACTACACGATTTTTAGACTAATACAAATAACATCATTATTCGTCAGTTGCTGGTATACATGATTATCGTGGGACATCTTCAGCTAAAACAAGGTAATTCGCAATGATTTTATCCAACTAATACTTATGAACTGTATACATTTTTTGTTTTAATTATACCTTCGCACTTGTTTAGGCACTCGGTTTCATCATAAGAGTCTAAAACAAGGAGCAACAAAAAACAAGATTATTTTATCATTCTTCGCATACTTACATTACAGGTATATAATAATAATGAAAATGATATATTCCTTACTTTGACATTTTGAGAGGCATTCTGATTTATAAGGTGCTTGAAATAGAGAAATTCAGTTAGTTAACAAGAAAAATCGCTTTCTTAACTATAAAACTTTGTAATGTCTTACCATCTTGAGCAAACGCATAATCTGCAGCGAGTAGCAGGCAAATTAAAGACAGAGCAAAAAGTAGTTTCGATAGTCTGGCAAGCATTTTTCGGATATATCAATCGCACAGCTGAAGATTAAAAAGAACACTGTACTGATTAGCAAACGAGAAGTCTTTAAATACACTGGTGTTGCGTAATCGTTTACATTACTGCTACAACGGGACCAAAAACTTTTAATATCATGTGACTCATCTCGCAGAACATTGATAAAAAATATTTCGGAATGAAATAAGTGACGTACTACACTCTGTATCAATTTGTCGAAATTAAAAATATTTCGTCGAGCGCATAAAATGGCTCCTAGAATTTTTGCACGTAATTTTAAGTCCGAATACCGAATCTAAAAAAGCAGTACAGTGATATGCAAAATCTAAACTCGCTCAGACGCAAAAAGAAAAACGAAAAAAGCTCCAAGAACAAAAAAGGAACTCGTCTCATAAAAATGCCTTGAATGCAAAAACTCAGCGCCAAGCCAAAAAGTCGGCCGGTATCTCTGAATGGAGCGACACACTGTATATTGCTTCCAAGACAATGACGGCAACTCGCCGCCATTGTCGCGTGGGCTTCTTTCTCTCCCTCACTCCATCTCTCGTAACAGGAGACGGTATTAACCCCGAAAGAAGTACCGCTCGTTTCGTCCATACAGCGAACCCCGTAAAAGAGTCCGGAGAGGAAAAAAGGAGCCGTCGCTCGTTACGTGGCCCGACGTAAATAGCCCGCGCGCGCGCGCGCGCAAGTGAGCGCAATATCGGCGCACGGGAGAAATGCGTGCAATAAACGCTCGCGAGTTCGTGAAACATAATATAAGCGACAAAGCGCCGCCGCCGCCGCCGCCGCCGACCAACTCCGACGCTCACCAGCCGACAAATTATATCGAGATAGCGAGAGCCGCGAAACTGCCTGCAGACGGATACTTTCTTCGTATACCTTATAGCGCGCCTGTGTTTTGCTCGCTGAAAATTGTGCTTTTTACGCGTAGGACACGAGCTCGCGGCTGTATATTAGTCATTGTGTGGTAAATAGATAGCTTATTGGGAAAGCTGTACTTTTGGCTGTTTTCTATAGGAGGGAATAAAATTTGAATTTTCGGCCTAGAGTTGCGAAAGGTTTCGGCAGCGAAGAAGCCCAAAGAGTAGTATTTTCTTTATTTTTCCCTTTCTTTGTCAAGACACGTGCGCTGCAGTAAAAGTTTAATAGTTGCCGACCGTAAAAACAAAACGTCATCTCATAAAACCTCGCTTCAGCATTCAAACTTTTGAACACGCGCAGTAAACGGTAATGTACTTTGCGGAAAAGAGTGTTCCAGATTCAAGGGTCTGCTAATCCCGCCAAGTTTTATTAATATTTTTTACTCGGCGCAAAGTCCGATGCATCGAAAAATGCACGCGACGAGTGCAGTATTAAACGATCGACTACTTTTTGGAAAGGAGTGAACCTCGCGCAAATTGTTAACATAAATTATAATTAAATTTACACGACGAAGCTCAGCTCGCGCCGTAAATTAAACGATAACGTTTTCGGCGCGTAAAGTGCAGGACGCGCGAAATTTGTTGCTCTTACTTTGTATCTGCGTCAGCGAATTCTTGAAAATCTCGTTCCTCAGCCCCGACATTAGTCGCGTTGTAGCACCCGGCCATTACTTAACTTTATTACGATATTTATTTAATCCAATTATTTCTTCCGCGTAAGAGCTCGGAAAGCGGCTCTCCGGCGAATAAGTTACGCTCCGCTCGACTAAATCACAATTTAAATACTCGCGCGGGGTGTAAAGAAATGAACGCGTCGCTCGGCCGCGAGTATATTCACAGAATTTACCGAACTCTCTACCTGCGTCACCGGCAGCGTCCCGTTCGGTTATGTCGGGCTAAAAGTTATCAGGAAGAAGCCAACTGCCTACCTTGGCGCGGATACATGCACCGGCTATATGTATATAGGCTGCACAGCACACCGCACGTAGAAAAAGAGAGAGCAGAGCAGAGCGAAAGAGAGCCAGGGGCTATAACGAAGGCTGCAGTAAATATTGCGGATGGACAATGATGTGAATTACGAAGGTTCCAAACCCATAAACGGCTTGATTTTATGTTGGCAGGGGGGAGAGCGAGAGGTGCATCGCCACACAGGACGACGGCGATTTCGAGCCAGTGTCTGCGCGCGCTACGGGGCTTTCCGTAGATTTTTTATTGTCACGCGATACTCTCTCGCCATCACGGCCAGCATCACATAATCTCGGCCCGTCATGTTTGCAATTTTTCCGTTGCGAAACGCTTTTCTCATCCCTCTCGTGAGAGACAAACCAGCCACAAACTAGAGACAAAAATACACACTAATGAATCAATCCATTCGCTGCGTCTCAATCGCAGTAGGACGACGGAACGTACACGTACAAATACATAGACGAGTTTCTCGCGGTTATAGAATAATAGTTGCGCGCGAGTACTTTCTACCATCAAATAGATTTATGAATAGTCTGTCACTCGGCCGCGCCGCAAGTTAATCGACTCGTTTGCGCCGATCTGAAACAGTCGCGGGGCGGCGCGGAATCTGCATGCACGCACGCGTCTGGAATACGGTAATGAAATCGTAGCAACAAATCACTCGGCGTTTCAAACATTCATTGTTTGCTCGCGTGAATTTTCGCGCTGCGTCTGGCTCGCGTGTTGCAATGCACTGGAAAATTGTCTGAAAAATAAAACACAACTATTTATCTCGTGTGGATCTCAATACAAATCTACCGTTTCGCATGAAATTTGCGGGGGCGCAGACAACTCTGTCCTGCAGCCGTACACACACACACACATCAGTCGCGACGAGAAACAAAACAAATCGTCAAATTGATACATAAAGCCGGCATACCGAGAGCGAACTCGAGTCCGCCGTGCGCGAGAAAAGGATGAATAAAAGTTCTCCTCCTTACAAGCTTCGGCCCGAGACGCCAATCAATAAAAATGTCGCTCGCTCTGGAAAACGCTCTCGACTATCCCGGCGCGAGAAGAGAAAGAGAGAGAGAGACGCGCGCGCGCAACAAAGCGATCGTATTACGAATTGATGTTGTCGCGCCACGAGAAACAGAGATCCCTCGCGCGAGCGCCCGGGCAAGATTAAATCGTCGTGTATATTCCCTATGGATAAATAATTAGATTTTTGCGGCAAGACAATATCCTCTCGGTACAGCGGTTCGATCTCCGGGGGAAGAGAGAGGGGGATATAGAGAAAGATCGGATCGATGCCGTTATTTATATTTGCTCGGCAGAGTTTGGTCATCTCGAATCGATGCAATAAGTCACCTGTCCGACTGGTTGCTGGGCTACGAAGCTGCAGCTTCGGAAGCGAGAGGGAGGGAGAGAGAGAGAGAGAGTGAGACAGAGAGATTATCTGCGATCCGGATAAACCGGCCGAGCGCGCGAGCGCCAAGTCTCGGCTATCAAAGACCGATGTAAACCGGGATCTTATCGTGCTTAATCCCTATTTATTTTCGTACCCCCTTGCCCTTGTGCTTTGAGCCGGAGAGCGGAGCAGTCGCGGCCGATGCAATATAAATATACCGTCTATACGCGCGTTTAAAATTTGCATGAGATATATGTGCGGTAGGACGAGTTGGGCGTGTATTAAGATGCCAGAGTGTTGTGCACGATGCGCCAATTGTAAAATACCGTGCAGAACGATACAAACGGAAGTTCAACTCATTGAATACTTTTGAATTGAGAAAATTTAAGCACAACAGCCATATCATACGTGTCACGAGGCAGAGCCCTACAGGCTAACCGCAACCCTCCAGCGCAATCCTCGTTGCGACCGTTATAGAAAGAACCCCTCAAGAAGTCGAGCAAGAAAAAGACAAGGAGAGCCCAAGACGTCGAGGGGGAGTTGGCAATTTGTCGAGAAACGTTCGCTCGAAAAAAAAGTTACTGGTGCGCGTGCCGACGCGCGTGTCACCTGTCTGTCACGCTCACGTGACCACGGCACTTGCCCTCTTAGAGGGTGGTTACAGCTATAGGTACATACACCAAGGTGGCCGGAAAATCGCGCGGCACTTGTACCTCCAGTCGCGGATGCACGCCTGGCTGAGCAGCGAGAGAGAGAGAGAGAGAGGAAGAGGAAGTGAGGAAGGTGCAACCCCTGGCTCGTCCGGCTTTCTTGGGGGTGCAGGTGCACCGGAGGAGGTCCGAGAGGGTGAGCTTATATATACGCATGCCGCTTCTGTTGCTTCTTAAAGTGGCGGATTCATGCTTGCGTGATTATACTGGCCGGTCGGGCCACGGGTGGCGGGCCCAACACCACCTGCTAAGGTGCACGCCAAGCTCATTACACGTATACTAGTGGTTAGTGGTCGCATATGGAAATCGAGTGGAAATTCGAGGGCTAACTCGTTTTTAGTCTGCAGTCATTCGTCTCTTTGAATTTTTTAATGAGCTCGTCGACTTCGAACTTTAACGACACAATTCTGTTTGGAGTTGTTGAAAAATAGGAAGACAGTTCAAAGAAGCGTGCGCAACAATGGGAGACATCTCAATTTGTAAAAGAGAATTCACGCCCGCCTCGATTTTCCGTCGCACAAAGGGCCTAAAACACTGGGCACACATAGCGTCAGAAAATTTACGACGAAAACACGAAACGGCCAAGAAAGCAATAATATGTGGCGATCGTCCGTCTGATTTCGGGCCGCGAGGGGCCCATTCGGAGGGTTGTTGTTATACATCTATCTAGGTATATAGCAGCGGGGCACGCGTCAACTCGTCGGTAGGGCCATATGGTCGGCTCGGAATCATGCATCGCTGGCCGCGTATCGCCACCCCGCAGGTACATCTTGGTGGTCGCAAGTGGCGCGCGCACCTTCGTAAACCCCCTGGTATGGCGTATAGCATGGCAGCAGCAGGTTCCTTGGAATTTACTTGGACTCGCCGGGGCGGTTACGGAGTCGCTCGAGCTATAAAATATGTATACAAGTTGGGCTACTTCGACCGATGTGGGCCATCTGCATGGGTTGTAATGCTATATGAGTCTCCGCGTTTCTGGAATACAAAGCCGCAGGCGCGCGGTGGTGGCGTGGCGTCGTATAATCGTAAACATCGAATATTGTACGTCGCGTAACGAAGAGGAAAGGAGTGCAGGCGGTCGTTGTGTTGGAAGGGAGAGAAGGAGTTACGATTATGTTATAGACAATTAACGTCAGGAGCGGGTAAGCGCGCTTCTATCATATTGCATTGTGTAACGAGCAACTAACTTTAGATGGAAAGTGCTAGCACACGCTCGCCACGCGCCGTATAATGCTGCTGTCTGTTGCAGCAGCTCGCGACTCGTGGGATATGCACACAAAAGACTGTGTTATTATACTCGCGGAGCCTCGCGCTCCGCAGGATTAATTTAATTTGGAACGACGACGCTTCCCTGCTTTCCGGTCGTAATTTTTCGATATACAGACGCCGCGCGCGGCTCTGTGTTTTATAGCCCAGGAAGAGAACTGTTTGCCCAAGGTAAACGATTATCGTGCGCTGCATTGTCCGTGTAACTATATATACCCATTGACGTGTTTGCTTTGAGCGCTTTATTGGATATCGCGCGCTTATACAATCGTCCTGGGAAATTATCCTTATTCTCGGTACGCGAACTGCATTATTCGAAAATTGATTATCCATGAAATATTATTCTCTTATTTGCAAACGTTATTTCATAGTAAAACGTCATTGGTATGTTATTTAAAATATGATGGTGTACTCAAATACGTATGATGAAGTACTTAGTTCCTGCAGAATGACGGTTTGAAAGAAAACTTCAGCGCCATAGCGACCAGTGCCAAAAACAAAACTTCAGCCCTACATCTTCAGGCAGACAGTGATGACCTCCTGCGCTTAAAATGCATAAATACACACTGCTGCCGTAAGGGGTTGGTCACAGTCGGTGGATCGCCGCGTCGCGTGTGCATGTGTGGCGGCACGCGCAGGTGCCTCCTCCTCGTCCTCGTGCTGTGTTGATGCATTACCGAGTCGAAAAGCTGCGCGACGCGGCCGACTACCCGCACGATTTCAAAAGATAGTCGCGCCGCAGTTGACATGCGTAATTATTTAAGGCCTAGGCTAATATGCATTTTTATGCGGACACGATGCACGGCGAGCACTGCGAGGACTGCTGCTAGGCTGATGATACGATGGTTTATGGCTGGAACTTATTGGCGGTTGTTTATTTTTATTTTTGACGGATGGCTCAATCTTAATTGGAAAATGATTGTTACTTTTACAAATACTCGTCATAAATTATCAACTTTTTTGTGTTGCATTGATATACGCTGGATCAGAAAATGAGTTACAACAATATACTCATTCAGGAAGGCATACTAATACATTACTATTCTCAACATGCTTTAGCGTCCATCCCTATATGAAACAAATTATTGCAAACATTTTTTTAAATATGAACTCAATTCGTTTGCTATAAAGTTGCACTGTTTCTGATCATCGAAATGTGGTTATGAAAATTATGACATTTTATCGTGCGAAAGAAAAGTGTTGAAATAGGTAAAATTAATGTTCAAAAAGTATGACTCAATTTCTTTTGCCGGGATGCCACAGAACTCGTGACGATATAAATTTTTATTGTCTACTATGCAACTATACTCTGTGCAACCGTCAGTGTACATGTATAGTATATAATTGAATTTGTATTTTTTTTTTCAAACGAAATAAACGCTGCCTGTATTCTCGACAAATTAATGCTAGTGTATCAACGAAAACTGACTAAACCATTGATTTTGCTTCCAAAAACCTTAAAAATCGTTTTCAACGTGTGTTTAACAAAACTTGTTTGCCAAATTTAGAGTCAAGAATGGGTTCCACTTAACACTGCGCACATCAAGGAAAGATCAAAGTTTGGGAAAATTTGTCATCATCGGGGTGACGGCCTCGTCACCCGGAATTTTCACACGAAAATCCGAGCTTCGCGACAGTCTCGTGAGAAAGATAGCCTACATTATTACCTGTCGAAATCCTCTTGTCCGGACAGTCGAAAGTGCCACTCAATCGGGCGCGTGTCGACGATAATTGGCGGAAAACGGGCATCGAGTGCCGCTGGTGCGCAAACACACTCCTAATCGAAACGAGTGGCGCAAACAAAAGCGCGCTTTTCCCGCGGCCGTTGGCGTCGCGCAATCATCCCATTAGACCGCTTAAACATACGCACGCTGCTCGGGGTGCAGTGCATTATAATGTGGCGACTCGGTCGCGTGGCTGGCACGCGCTGCCGGAGACTCGACGACAACTTCCGGCCGCGCGCCAGAAGCCATTTCCTGCGGGGCGCGACGACGTTATATATAGCCTACCTGCATAATTATGTCCTGCGCGCATTGTACAAAGGACATACATATACTCTTTTCGGGAGTAGTGGTAGGTGTCGAGCGCGCAGTCGTCGATGCGTGTAAGAGGAAGGGACTAATATGCGGAGAGAATAAATCGACTGCTCGCCGTATAACTGGGTTAATTTGCTTCGTTATAGACGTGTTGCTTACTTTTCGAAAAAGTTCCCTCGAGTCCGTTTCCTTACACACACACACACACTACAAGAGAGCTGCGGATAATAAAGTTGAGTCGAAGCGGACGTAAATCGTCATTATCCTGCACCGCGGCCCCATACAGCCGCGGAGATAGCCGGTGCGCGCAGAGCTTTTTCGAAATTTCGTGACAAAAAGCCGTAGCACCGGTATCCGAAAATTTAAGCCGGTCGTACGTCAGCTCTCCAGCTCTCTTTCTCTCTTAAAAACGGCGCCTCGACACGCGCTAATCTAAAAATACGCGAGGGAAGGTGACTTTCCATCCACTCGAAATAAAGAACGACGCGGTTCGGCAGGACCACTGTTAAATCAGGCGTCGACCGACGACGACGAGGACGACGACGACGACGACGACGACGACGACGAGATTGAGATGCAAATGCGCGCAAGAAAGTCGTCGCAAGCGAAAGAAGCAGAATAAGAAGAAGAAAGAGAAGAGAAGGGGGATGAATGAAGGCAGCGGTCGAGATAACTGTGCAATCCGAGCAATTAACATTTATAATGTCTCCATCGGCGGAGCGCTGACAAGCTTGCGTAAAATGTGAAATTTAACGCCGATAATTCAATGGGGTGCCGCCACCGCCGCATTTGCACGCGGCGATTCGAAAGACATTGCGAGAGAGAGAGAGAGAGGAGCCGGTCATGTATATATAAGAGAAAGGTGGGGCGCGCGCGCGCGTTCGGGAAGAGGCGGATATATAGACAGAGAGCGAATGAATATAAGCAAGAGAAACGACGACCGCATCTTTCTTTCTCTCTCTCTCTTTCTCTTGCAGCCGACAAAAATAACTTTATTGAATTTAACGCGCGCGCACATGCCAAACTCGCAATAACTCATGCGCGCGCAGCGAGTCCGCCTTATCGCGGCCACAATCTGCGCGCATACGACCCACGTATATACGCACGCCGCCATAAATTAGCATCTCTCGCGCGCAAGCGCAAGCGCAGCGTATAACACTCCGATGTGTATCGAGTATAAAAGAGAGAAAGAAAGAGAGAGAGAGAGAGAGACTGCCGAAAATCGCCGAGGGATCACTTTACGATGACACGATCGCCGGGGCTTTTCTTTTTGCAAATTGTATATTATTATCAGGCTTCTGGCTGCAGTATACGCGGGGAGGAGATATCGAGATGCTGCTGCTGCTGCTGCTGATGCACGTTTGTTTGTTCTGCGAGCGACGGAATAATTTTGCGCCGAGAGAGATATTGATGGCGTGCCGCCGAATTCGGACCAGCCCAGTGTAACGGAATCCTGCTCGGCTGCTACGCCCGGTCATTGTCGAAAGACCGAATTGATGCTCCGGGGCTTTTATATTTATAATTTCTGCTGCTGCTGCTTCAACTGGAACGGTAGGAACTTGTACATACACCGCGTGATAAATGCATTATCGTACGCGAGATGCATATCGATTCCATTTTCCGCGCAACAAAGCGTTATTAGCACTACTATGCAGTTGCGCAGCGTGATCGCGTAAATTACGCGCAATTAATAATTCAGCAGTCCGTTAAAGGAGCCTTTACATGCACACACACACTTTCATTTCCGAATCGGACGAGAAACTTTTCGATATCCACGGCCAGATAAGCCCCCACAAGCGCGAGTACAATGCACGAAACTATCCAAGTGTTTATTTAGACGATATGGCAAGTGATGCAATATAAGGCAGGCGAACGAGGCTGAAAAATCCACGCGGCGGCGGCGGCGGTCGATACAATACATTTGCGTGTCAGTTATACCCGCGCGAGTGTGAAACTATATATTATAAGAAAAAAAGCCTCTCAGTCTCCGTTAAGTAATAAAATGTATAAAACATACCGGGCGGCATTGTACACTCGTTATAATACACACACACACACATAACTGCAGGGGGAACACTTTCACTTTCGGGCTGCAGAGAAGAAAGACGCGAAAATACATATAATATTCTCATTAAGCACACATCGCTGCATTCAACTCTCGTCCTTTCGGACGTCTGGCACAAAAACGTCGATTACCGTTCTCTCAACGGTCATTTGTAATCATTAGCCGGCTCTCGCCAGTTTACTTTTCGGCTCGTGTCACTCACGCGCGTGTAATTGCGCGCTTTGCAAAAGGATATGTTGCACGGAGGGAGAATTGAAAAGAACAGAAAAACGCCCGAGAGCTGGAGTAGATAAATTTAATAGCTAGATGAAGTAACCGCCACCGCTGCGAAGGCTTTCCTCGTATAAAAGTGTAATGCGATGCGAACGAGAATCATGCGGGCGCCGCCGAGTATAAAACAAACCTGCCAGTCCGTTGCTGCTGCTGCTGCTGCAGGTGGAAAAACGATGCTCATGCGCTCACAAGCTGCGAGTTTAGAATCGAGTTAATCAAGAGCTGATAAGCATCGATATTTTTCGAGAAGAGAAACAAACGAACAAACAAACGCTAAGACAAGCGACGGACACGTCCAGCTGCATCAGTATCTCTGCAGCGAGTGCGCGTGTCGCACTTGTGTTCCTCTTCGACTCGCCGCGCTCTCGAGAGCGAAGAATTAGCATTCGAGGCCTGTGGAATCGAAGAAGCACACGATGTCTCCATCGCTCGTGAAATGGATACTACACTCTACTCTTCCTCTGATCCGCGGCTCGTTCGGGTAGACCGAGAGCGATTGGTTTATGCGCCCTCGACACGACTTACAGCCCGGTCGTACCTCAATCGCCGTAAAGACGAGCGAGAGAGCGGCGTGTAGGCGGTTTAGCATAGATATTATTGCCCGACGAGTCTTCTTACCCTTTTTTCCCCCGACTCTTTTGGGTTGAGGCTGGTTGCAGGTTGCGCGCACGCACTCCATTGTACATATACCTCTCGAGTTGAAATTTCGTTCTTGCGAAAATCCTTTCTCTCTCGCTGTAGTTTAGAGCTTCTAGCTGTGCAGTGTGTACATATATAATGCACTGGCGGAGAAGGCGCATTCTCACGATTAAAACATAAATAATAACTCGGGGAAGAAAGGAGAGAGAGAGAGAGAGAGAAGCAGCCGAACAGACTTCTGAACTAGGATGTTTATTGCAAAAACACATAGACATCCAATCCCTTTTTTAAAGCCGTCAGGTACTTTTTAAGCCTCGGCGGCGGCGGCGGCGTCTGCCGTAAGCATGTAGTTCGTTCGTTCTATCGTATCTCGTTGTTTACAATATTGCCGCGGGAGCAAGTTGCGGCGGTATACGCGCAGATAGCACGATCTCAATGGGAGTAGCAGCGGCCACTGCTGCTGCGCAAGAGAAACGAGTGAGGAGAAGCAGTAGGAGAAAAAGGATAAAGCGCGCAACGGACACATTGGTGCAAAACCGATCGTTTGGCTTTTTGCGCGAGCGGGCTCCTGAATTATCGATATTGGCACGTTACAAACGTACACTGCGAGGGGGAGAAGGTGAAAACGACAACGACGCTTCTGCTTCTGCTGCTGCTGCTGCTGCTGCTGCAAAGGAAGATGAAGAAGAAGAAGAGTTGGAAAGGGGGACGGAAGGTGCAGCCGTCGGTGAGGAAGACAGAGAAAGAGAATATGAGGCTCTCCGGGGTTATAGGCGACGGGCGAAAGAAATAAGGCTCCGAGAGAGGAGAGTAAAAGTAACCCGGCCAGACTGAATTATTGCTAAGTGAGCGTGGAACTTTGACCGGAATTTCGCTACGTCTGTGTTTTGCCTGGCAGTCTGCAGACTATATATACGTATACGTGCTCTTGGAACGATGAGCCTTTTTTATTGCATTCGCAGACGTGCTAAATGCGAAATTTATTTACTCGTAAAACGGATATTGAAAAATGCCCGGCCAAATGGATTTTCGGCTGCTACTGCTGCCACTGTTATAGAAAAGTAGCCGGTTGACGCGCGTATCCTCGAGAATTGGCTGTCGGAGCTACTCATTGTCATGCGCCGTTTCTCACTCCTTCAATTTCAGGGTGTCGGACGGCGGGTGCGGTTGCGCCCAAAAGTTATTGTCTTTCGCGCTGATTGATTTTTCAAAAAAAATCCTTAATTTCCCGAGCGAGCGACTCGTCCTCTGCAATTCGCAGTGGTTGGTGTGCACGACGCGCGCGACTGATCAAAGCATCGAACGTCGTGTGCCGCCGTGGGCTGTATAGTGTACCTGTATATACAACGGGCTGCTCCTCGAGATCTATGAATGTGTGGACAGCGCAGACACTTATTGCACGTGGCCGGCAATAACAAATATCATCCTCGGGTATCCACGTTTCTACTGCGCGGCATATTCGCGTGCAGAAGCGCGGATCGGCTGGGCTTCCACGCGACGATGATGTGTGTCGTCTCTTCGGGCTTTATTGCTCGGACGCTTGAATGGACGCGAGGCTATAACGGTTAATCAGAGTTTGAAGAGAGAAGACGAGGCTTGTTGCGCGACGCGAGTCTGGCTAATAAGCTATAATAAGGTACAATGGTGTTCTATTGTTGGATTTGAAACGTCTTGTTTCTTGATGCTTGGCTGATGGTCTATTCAAGTTTATTTGAACGCGGTCGTAACTCGAAATCAAAACAGATCGAAAAATAGACGTGCTTACGTACGTATCAGACTGCAGAAACAAGAAAAAGAAGCGAGGCAGAAGCCGAAAGGGATGGATCCGCTGATGGGATTATAATGTGCCCTGCTCTCACTGACTCTCCTGCTGCACCGAACCTGTTTCTTGTATACACTCTCGGTATAGAGACAGCAGACGTACGTCAAACAGATCGGTCTAAACCTGTTTGAGTATTCATCGTAAGATGGTCCTGCTGGTTTATATTTGGGTTCAAGAGTGTATATACGGCAAATCAGTGCGAAGATCGACCCGAGACACTTTGCCTCCAGCTGACGATCGTCTGAAAAGGACAGATGCGCCAAGTTTGTTTGCCTCGATTACGTTTGAACGCCTGTTACCGAACCTACTCTCCTTTTTCCTTCTTGCATAATCCACAAATCTTTTTCTGTCCATCCGCTCAATCGCATTCTAACAATGTGCATAGAAAAAAAAGTCGAAAATCTGTTGCGTCACTCGCGAGTTACCGATCACGTTGTTAACGGTCGCGCGATTCAAAGGTTGCGGGTCATCGATCGCGCACAGGACCACGCGCGGGAGCGATGACAGTGTTACGAAACCTTCTAATTTCTACGGCGACGGTTCAAGAGCACCGACGGACAGTGTCTCGATTAGAGAATGTAGTGCTCCGAGAAACGGAGCAGACAATCGAGCGATTACATCTTAATCTTCGATAGACAAGACCGAATATTATTATATAAGCTGCTGACCCGGGCGGAGAACAATGTGCCAGCTCGATTAATCACGATAAACAAACATGACAATATAGATCATTTTTCGATTCGGTGTCTAGCCTAATTTCGTCCGCGCAGGTTGTCAGCTCTTGCGCTGAGAACATTGAATTTTTAGCCGCTGGATAAATATATCGTATATAATAGAGAACACCGGCTCTGTCCTGAAAATCTTGAAAAATTATCGTGACTGGATCACACAGGCGATTTCTCTATTATTCGTATTTTTCAATGTGGAAAAGCAACGCGATGGTTACCACAGAAGCAATTATAATGATACCACGGTATGCGATTCATGAACATTCAATCTGAAGGAGGAAAAAAAATTGACGATACAAAAACACAACAGATTTTTAGTTGCGAAAGCCATCGTCGTAATCTCCTCATGATTTCCCTCCGCCGGTGAATTGAGAAACGGCAAAAGTGCCGGCTCTAATCGTGACAAATTCGCAAAATGCCTGATGTGTATAAATATGTTGTGCAGCTAGCATTATTGTATAGATACATGCAAGATGCAGCTGTTTAGCAAGCGAGTCAGTCCAATACTCAATCCCTCGGCGGCGATAAGCGGGCATTTATAAGTACCTTAAAACGATTGGTACCCCCGCACATATAATTACGTACGATTTAGATTTTTCGTGACCGCAGATCCGGATACGGAAAGAATATAATCGTGACCGTGGCTACGGCCAGCCGCTTCGTGGATGATCGTGACTTCGGTACCATTTGAGCCGCGGCGGCTGCAGCATCTCGTTCGACAGCATTAGCAATAAGAGCCGATGCGCGCCCGTGGTAACCTGATGGCCGAGCGACGATTTTTCAGCTATACGCGGACGACCATCCTTTGTTTGTCACAACGGCGCTTGCCTTGATAAGTTATAGCTTGCGATATATTCACGGGAGTCCCGATCGATATGCCGCTCTTGCTGCCAAGAGTCTCAAACACGTTCGTAAGTTATTTCATGTCGTAGAGCGTTCGAACAAAAAATGTTTGCTATATAGGTACAAGAAAATTAGCCATCGAGTGATCCATGCGAGCATAATTACGAGGCAATCGGTCTGTGCCAATGGGAAATCTGGGCTTTGCGTGAGAATCAACAAGTTGCGGCGTACACAGACATGCCTTCGCCAAACTGAAATTGCAGTTGTTACAAAGCCGCAGATATTGAAAAATCGCACATCTGATCAAACATCATGGAAACGGAGTATAACCGCTGATGGCGAATCGGCAATTAGCGATTACGTGAAATCGCCGCGTGAATGGAAATTCGAGTTGCACCAACGTAATCGCGGCCTTCATTACCTAAAAAAGAAAAATTAATAATCGCTTGACGGACGATAATTACCCGAGCTGCAATTAACAAGTTCAGTCCAGAATTGTTCACTACGAGACACCCGGCCATCTCGATCCTCCAAGCACTAATCCAGGAAGCTGCGATGTCGCAACTCGTCTGAATTCGAGGTAAGCCCATGATGGAAGGTTCAGCACACCGTGATCGACGCTGTACTAGGTGTGCAAGCAAGAGCGCGAGCCTGTTATTATCGCCGATGTCCCTCCCCCGCAAATATCTGGAGCACGCGGGGGACCACTTGACGTGTGCATATAGCCACAGTTGCGTCACTGAACAATTATTGTCATAATTTACGAGCCAGCTTCGCGGCGCCGGACAATACTTTCCCGGCCGGGCTTCCGAGTGAAATGTCTCTCGCGAGATATCTGGTCACGATGCAGGAGAGTTTAGACAGTGTGTGTGTGTCAGCCGCGTGAGATATGCCGGAACGTCTTTTTCGGAGTTTAATGAGTACATATGCTCTTTGAATCTCGGCCGCGCGCGAGAACTTTCTGACGCGCGGTTGTGTATCACCTGACGGCGTGTGTAAACCGAGCTGCTGCCGCTGCTGATGCTGCAGTGACTGGCATCATCACCGCGAGCTACGTTTATCACTTATGCGATTTTAGCTAACTATAACGGCCATCTATCTCGAGGCTACAAAAACAGAGACTACGATGTGCTTTTGAAAACCAACGTAGAGAAGCTGAAACAGCAGGCTTTTCACGCGCGTATAATATGTATACTGCACCAACCGTGTGCACTTTCTCCAGCTGCAAGTATATAGGATGATGATCGTCTGGACTAAAGAGAAAAAAAATGTGGCTTCATCGCACCCACGCGCTCACCCATGCACATCACGTGCGCGTACGTGTATCGAGCGCGAATCTGGATAATCTCGGGGCCATCGACACATGCATCACATCAGAGAGAGAGAGCCTCTCCGTTGCTCGCGAAATGATTCATACGCGGTCGTAAATCACCGCGCGCATCTGAACATCGCGCGGCCTGATTTTATATAAATATATCCTCGACTCAAGCCTCGGTGTATCTAGGAGACGACAGCAGTAGAGTCTCCTTTCGGAAAACAGAGACGGGCTCCGGCTGCACGCAGCTGTCGATACGACGACGGTTTTGTGGCTAAGCAAAGGTGTCGCGTGAAACGCAGCTTGAAATAGATAAGACACGAGAGAAGCTACATAGCGACGACGTCTCGGAAGGGTGTGCTCCCTTGGTAGTTCAAGTTGTCGTCACAGCGATGCAGATGTGTACCCATTTTTTGGGACGCACGCGGTAACGCGTCGAATCAAGTTCGTCCGAGCGACACCTCGCGATCGTCGCGCGAACTCGCGGTATACCTATATGTATACAGGCAGCAAAAGAGAGACAGAGAGACTGCGTCAGCGGAGTGAGGCTCTTCTTCCGGGTACGCATACACAAGTGAGCGAGGGATCACCGCCGAACGTGTACATCAACACACGCTGGATCTCTTTCTTTCTGTCTCTCTCTCTCTCTCTCTCTTCCTCTCTTCTCTTCTCTCCCCCGCACTCTATAAGAACATAAGGAGCGCGAGAGCAGTGGCGTAGCCAGTATGTAAATCAGCCGTATCTTTTATGGATTTTCCCGAGAATCGTACGGTACGCCGAGGATTTTTGCGGGGAGAAGTCGAAAAATCGATTGCTTTATCGGAAACGGGGGCCCCTGCTGCAGATATCGCGCTCCTTTTCTGCGCGTGTGCTTGATTGAAAAAAACGACTCTCTCGACTCGCGCGCGCAGCTAACAAGCGGAACAATATCGCGGGCCTCTCTCGTATATCTCGTAAAGAGATCGAAAGTCTCGTAAATTGTCCGAAAAGAAGGAGGAACGAGAACGAAAATCGGAAAGAGGAATTTCGAAGGTGACGCCAGTGCGACGGGTCCTGCGCGCGTCTGGCACGCGCCTACTCGTATCGAGATCGTTATGGAATTTATATATTATGAGCCGCTCTTTATTTCCAACCGAGGGGCATCCGCTTTTTGATGGGACACGTGTCCTTAAAAGATGTTGCTACAGTCTACGACAGAAATATATGACACGCTTCTCGGTAAAAATGCGTGTTTGCGCCGACGGAAACACTTGTTACGCCGCGGGAATAAGGCGGCCTTTTTTCTGACGGGCTTGCTCGATTACAAAATTTAGAATAGCTCATGGACGCGAGCCTTTCGAGCTTTGCGGATTATTGCGCGATATTTCCACAAACCAATCTGCATTTTATATCAAATTTGCTTTCACCGAGTCATTATTTCCCAATAATTCACGGCGATGTGAGTGCGATAACGTACGAGTATATGTGAAGCGATTTTTAGCCAAGTGCGAATTGGAAAGCTTTTGTCGAGTCGTAAAACGCCTTTTTCTTCATAATAACCGACGAGATTCACTTGTATACAGAGAGAGAGAGAGAGAGAGAGAGAGAGGGAGAGAGAGCCTATTTGGCCCGAAGCAACAGGTAGTGCACGCGGGAAAAGGAACCGTTCCATTATGTACCTACCTCTCGCCGGGAACATTCTAAAATTATATCAAACTAATTGTGCCAGCAACGGTTGTGTGCCTGCATACGACGTGTATGTACCGCTACGATAAACCATATACAACACACGAAAATGAGAAAATAATTGAGAAAATAAATTCGCTCTGCGAGAAGAAAGAGCTGACGATCGGAAAACAGCTCCCAGGAAGATTTACATCCAATTCAAATTTATGTATTATATCGTTAGATTATCCGCGCAGGCGCGCGACTAAAAACAGTATTATATACTACTGCATAGCTACTGCAGCGCGAGAGAGCACCTTGCTCGTTATAAAACTCATACAGCCGCGGCTGAATAGCTCTATAAACTTGCCACTATTTGTACGACACAGAAAGGTACACAGAAAAAGATTTGTAATTATAATGCCGCGCAATTAAGGGGGGTATGCCGCCGCTATCGTGATTTCCAGAGATTTAGCCGGTTAGATCGCGCGGACGATTACGGATCAACGGTGGCGGCCACATAACGTGCGCGCGCGTGTAATACTCAACTTCATCTAAAATGGAAAATCCCACAGAAAGCGCTGTCTCGAGCGAGAGCGCCTCCTGAGAAACAAAGAAAGTTCCTTGCCCTGATCATTGCTTTTCATGAATATCGTCCTTTGCTATATTGGGAGATTGTGCCTCCGTATGTAGGAAAGTTCATATAATTTCTGTCTCATACGACGGCACACGGTACAGTCAGGAGAAACTGCATCGGTTATTGTGTATCGAGATAATTCACGTTGACGCGCATTATCACACTTGGCTCTGTAACCTCGGCGATTAACGAATAAAACGAGCACCTACACGACTTTACAGAACGGCGAGATGAGGAGGAAGAAAGAGGCAAAGAAGAAGAATAAGAAGAAGAAGTAATGGACTTGGCACCGTCGAGGACCACCTTAACGAGTGCCATTGAATCGATAACCACGGGCAATAATGGCGCCCCGGGATCGCGAAAAGTTTATAAAACAAATATGCATCGCGTATAATTTACTCTCTCTCTCTCTTTCTTCCAGCCGGGGTAATTCAATGAAGCGCCACGGCGGTGGTCGCCCGGTAAAACAGCATTCCTGGGCCGTGCGCGCGCGCGCGTGCGTCTATTCAGCGCCTTATCTGCGGCTGCAGTTATGCGAGGCCTTCTTCAGTAGGTGCGATTCGCGCAAGCCCGCATATTCTGCTTTTCATTCGTCGATTATTACGTATTGCGGCGGACGAGAGTTGCGCTTTTTTCTTGACTTTGGAAAATGAGAGATGTCGATCTGATTTATCGGCTTTTATGCGCGCTCTCGGTATTATAAGTAAATTAAGTTTCGCCCGCTGATCTGATAGAGCTGTCGCGAATTATACATATCAGTTGTGCTGAGTAAATAAAACGCGAATCCGAAGGTAGTGCGGCTTGAAGTTTGTGTTGGAGGATAAAATTAAAATTACAGCTCGATCAATAAAAGTGTGCTCGAGTGTTGAGCATACAATTCCCGCGATAAGCGAGCGTGATAATGAAATTGTGGACATTAAATGCTTTTATACTGCGCTCGCGTAAAAATATACAAATATATACAACCCACACCTGTTCTCGAGCTGATTACGTCTTTATCCGCCTTACAATTAAAATCAAATCCACATTCGCAGTGAACAGGTATATATATAACGGAAGCAACGGCCAGGGGAGTACATACATATACAGCACTCTCGAGTAGAGTGAAGACGCAGCCGATCGGATCGTCGTCTCTTCCTCCTTCTCCTTTTTTGCCTCGTCCTCTCTCTCTCGCTCTCTCTCGCTCTCCCTCAGTACCCGGTCAGCAGCAGCGAGCACAGGGACGCTCTTTATTCCGATAGAGTTATCTTTAGTAAGGTATGACTCGGCCGCTCGAGGTTAGGCTCTCCGCCAGTACACTCGCTGACTCGACACTACTTACCTGGAGCTTATACATATATACGCACGTGCAAAAAAGAAAAAAAGAGCCAGCGGCCTTTAAACTCGGCTATTTGATGAAATCCACGAGTGCAAGGTGTGACCGGTTACTTTTATAGTTTTACATATATACGTGCACCGATGAGATGCTCGCTTTTTTCGGAGGTGCGAGAATACGCTCGCTCGCGAGTGCTGCTTGACCTCTTTCAATTTTATCGATCGCCCGAGTGAAAGTATATTCGTTCGAGATGTTACCATCTCCCGTTTTGTACGTTTGCCAGCGCTTTTTTCGCTCGCTTTAAGAGAGAGAGAGAGAGAGAAAGCATTATCGTAGTAACGGCATCGCGTGTTATTCCGGGGCGCGAGAGCCGTAATAAAGGCACTTCTGCAGCATCAAGTATTTTTGCAGCTCTAAAAAATAATTCATCGATGCAGCACAGCTGTATATCCGAGATTTAACAATCACCGCTCGAAGAAAGTCCAGCACCAGTCCCACGGACCGAGCCGAGAGAGGTCAAAGCTCACGCAGAGCGAGAGAACGTTAACCGGGTGCGTTTTTGCTCCGCTTTTCCCTGCGGGCGGGCAAGGCTCCTCTTTGCAGTCGCAGTCGCTGAGCCTCTCCTCGACACTTTCCTTCTCTCGTAGCGCAGCACCGAGATAAAGATGTCATGAGCGGCGTGATCTCGTGGACGAGCACGGAGCTCTGCTCGTCGCCTCGGGGGCTAAAACTCTCGCAGCCTCTCGTGCTAGCGCGCAGCTTTTAAACTGGCTTTTCCGTGCTGGCCGATAGGCAGATCGCCTCTAGGATAGCGTCGAGCGCGAAAAAGAGAGCGAGTGGGCGTACGCGCGAGTATTAAAGATACCGGTTTACGATGCCACTAAAGTTTCAGCAGCCGTACAGCTAGCGTCTAATCTAAAGGCGCGCTTTTTTGCGCTGACACGCCTTCGTTATGCTGCCGAGAGCTTTTCGAGAGACTGACCCCCTCGGGGGCCCAAGTCTCGGGACGAATCTCGCGATTTTATGTATACATGCCTTACGTAACACGTCGACGCGCTGCGGAGCGGCAGCTGACGGCAATTATTCGGAAAGTTCCGCTGCCGATGTGCGATTCGTTGCTCGGCCGAGAAGAAGAAGCGCGGAGAACGAGGTGTTTGAAAAACGCACTGCAGAACGTTTCTAGACGCGCGACGACGAACGGACTTTCACTGCTGCATGCCGCCGTCCGTTGAAATTACCGCGCGGGCATTTCATCATAAACGATAATCAATAAAGTTAAGTACGAAACATTTATTGTGTGCGCTCGTAAATGAGATGCCGAGGCTCGATTGTAATGATACGAGATTTAGAAAGTAGGAACTCGAAGCTCACCGAATCCTATGTGCAAAAACGCTCCTTTATCTGCATCTCCGTGAGTTGGAGGAGAAAAATTTTACTCGAAATATACATAACTCGCTTGTACAGAAAACAGCGATATTATAAGATCGATTTAAAGTTGTACTCTTTTTTATGCGCTCGCGCAACACAACTCCTCGATACTTTACAGCCTGTCGTCGTTAACGAAAATCCAGACGCGATACATGAAGCGCATTCCGTCGTCTCTCTGAAAAGGCGAGAGCGGGAACGAAAATCGGCCTGATGTATAAAATCGAGCGGATCCTCCTCGTCCGGCTTTTTAAAAATTCGAAAAAGGCCCCGGAGGAAGCGAGCAAACGACAGTTAGTATTATACTCTCTCTCTCTCACACACACACGCACCTGTAGAACCGGATGCACCATTGAGTATTGTCCGATTTTGTGGGTGGGCGTCGATGACACGCTGCGCAGGTCGACGCCGAGACTTTAAACGCTTTGTCTACTTTTCGCGCGAGCGCGTGAAATCTTTGTAGCGCAAATATCGTCCGGCTGTAGGTGTAAATGAGGCGAGGCTATATTCGAGGCTCTTTAGGACGGAAGGAAACGGGAAGGGAAAAGGGAAGCTGTGGGTGGAGTGGACCTTGGGACTACTACTGCTACTACCTGATTTACTATTTTCTCTCTCCCTCACACGGCTACTGTGTGCCGCAGTTCCGAGACGCCTTTTTTCGCGATGCTTTCTTTGCGGAATCCCCGCTCAGATGCGTTTAAGATGTGAATCGGGGCTTTTGAAATTTCTCGGATGCTCATCAATTTACGGGGACGGCGGCGAAGGTATCTTTGATGCTGTTTGAGAAACTTTTAGGACAAGTGCAAATAGGATCAGGCAAACGGAGATTCGATGTTACGCGAGTAAATTATTATCGGACTTTGCGTTTCGCATTTTTGTTCTTTCAATTTCTCCCCACGGAGCCTCGGAATATTTCAGCCACCTGTTGGCAAAAGTCTGGCGAGACTAATCCGGCTAAGACAAAGCAGCAGCCGCCGCCGGTCCGACACTCGGAAAAGCCCGAATACGAAACCTCTTCTATACTCTATAGCCGAGGTCCGATTCATCATCGCCGCGCACCGCTAATCCATTAGTTCTGCTCGGGGGCGGGCGCGCGTGGACCGTCTGTCGCGCGTGCGCCGCTGCGATGCTGCTGCTTTTTTTCACGGCTTGTGCCGAAAAAATTAGTCGTAAATTCGGGAGGGCCCCCAGTGCACCAACTGCGGCGGCGTGTGGGTGTGGTGATAGTGCAGGCGCGTGCGCGCGAGTCGAGACGCCACATGGCGTGAAGTATTCGTTTCTGCTGATGCTCTTTCGCCTGTAGGTATAGCTCATCATACAGACTGCTGTGATGCGTGCGGGTGTTTTCGGGGCGGTTTTGCCGCGAGAATATGCGGGCATACTCGAATTTTCGAGAGGAACATATTGCGTATTATTTGCTGATTTTTGGATTAGTGATCGGTGAAGGGCTTTCCTTATTATGTTGCGATGCTATCTCAATTCTTCGTGATTTATGATGCAACATGAGAAAATAATATTGTTAGAATCAAACTAATCGCAACGAATTTTCGAAATAAAACATACAACACAGCTCTCGTTAATGGTTTTATCTAACAAACTCGTGCCTATTCCGCCACCGAGGCAGAAATATTTGCTCTGCGAATGCCGCGCGTACCAGGTCGCTTCTCTGTATCTCTCTCTCTCTAACTAATCGATTATCGATCGCACGCGTCGATGAGTCGCCGTCGAAAAAGCAGCAAATCACTTTCATTGCAAAAGCACAGAGTATATAGACTGCCCTCGCGCGCGGGCATTAATAGCGCCACGCCATTCACTTACCGAGCCGTCAAGTAGACTTTTCTCTCTGGGTTCTTTCGAAGCCGCTTTAGCGCAAGAAACAGAGAAGAATCCGTATCGTTACGGATTCCAAGCTGGGCAAATCGATTCAAGGTCCCCAGCAGTGTATAGTAGAACGCGAGAAACAGCGAGCGCGAGGAATTTCCTGAACCGGCCGCGATAAACTCGTCGAGCGAAATTCCTGCAGGCCGGTGTGTGTATATATGTGATGTGCAGTATGTGTGTGTGTGTCGGGGACGATATCAGGCGAAAAACAAGCCCGAGCTACAACTTGATTGTGTCGGATAGTTTATAGCGATTCTCTCCCTGCGCGATCTGCGTCGTGACGAGGCGTTAAACGCGCGTAAGGACGCACGTCCTTTTGCGCGCGAGGCAGTTAACTATATATAATGGGGGAAAGGAAAACAAGCCGCGAGGTATAGGCAGAGCTGCGTTTTTCACCTGATACACCTTGAGATTTTTTTCTATAACTGTATGAAATTCCTGGTAATACCTATATACCACATAAAAGAAATAAATTCGGTGTAATTTTGTAAATTACGTAGTAACAGATCGATTATATCGAGTCCCCGACATAAATAAAATCTCCGTATCAATTACCATAACATATCGTTCGGTAATAACGCCTCAACGTATTAATCGAGCCGAATTTTCGTTCGGAGCATCAGCTGAGCAGGAGAACAAATCTTGTTACATGTCCATACGTACAATAAGTGCTGCACAGTCGAGATCGAGGAGTAAAGGGCGCGGAGAAATGGGAGGAGAAGCTCTGAAGGCTTCCCTCGTAATTATTGATTTTTACGAGACGCATAGCTCATACGCGGGGCGCAGGTGCGATAGAGATCTCGGAGATGGACCACCGCGCGCGGCTCTCTCTCTCTCGAGATAACCTGCCCCCGAGACGTCGAAATATATTTTAAGCCACTCTCGAGCGGTAGCAATTTCCGGATAAGCCAGTGCCTCTGCCCTTGAACTTTTTTTCGAGATCGTAAATTCAACGTCGTATAGGTATATATAGTGGAAAATACTTTTTGCCGATTCTCACATAAATCTCGCGGCCGCGATTAACAACAACGAGAACAACAACAATAACGCCAACTACAGCGAGAACAAAGTTGCGCAAAGTATATTCCACGCTCTCATTTGTGCTATTCCCAGAATTGGCCAATCGGCGCCGCCGTATCAATAAAACGCGCGGCTTATTAATTGCACTACTAGCAACCAACCGTCCGCGAGAGACGGTTATTGGAACTGCACTTGCCGCGCGCGCGCGCGTAGTCCAGTAGCCAGCGCGGCAACGTGTAATTCAGCTTCCTTTTTTCTCGTACTCGACGTTGCCACTGCACTTCCTTCTCTCGAGTATACTATGTGCGGGCTCTCCCGCGGAAATTGCGAGTTATCGGCATTATCATCGCCGCGCACGTTCGAGAGTAATCCCTCGGTGTAGCCGGCTATTGAGCGTATATAGCTCTCTCCTTCTCTCGAGTCTGTTTACCGCTGAGCTCCGTACGCGCGCATACGCGATGCTGCTGCGGGACGATTTACAGTCGCTTATAGGCTGAGTAACTACTGAATTACGCGATAGGAGTCGGCTGCTGCCGCAGCGCGTTTTAAAACAACCGGTTTTTGAGTTATAAACCCTCGACTTCCAGGGGGAGAGAGAGGTTATACTGCTATATACGTGTACGTGCCGAAAATGCGAATCGAATGCGAGCCGATTCCGCCGAGTTTTCAGGCGCTGCAAAAGCTTCCAACCTTGATGCGCCCGATAATTAGGCTGTATAACGCAGCGCATTAATACAGTCGTAATAACCCCAACCGAGGCGGCGCTCCTCGCGTACAACACCACACACAGTAATATGGCCAAGGTCTCGAAAGAAAACAATGCAGCGCCTTATATTCCGAACCGGACATGGAACCTGAGAAGTGCCGCTCGTTAGAAACGCTCGAGGACCATGTCGGTTTATGAAGCAAAGACGGCCGAGCGGGCGAGCGAGAGAAAGAGATGAGCAGCGACTCATAACAAGACGCGCGCGCATCTCGCCGAGAGATCCCGGATAAGGTGGCGCCGTGGGTGGCCGCTATCTTGCGCGTAAAGTCCCATACCTGACGCCGCCGCCGCCGCCGCCGCCGCCGCGACCTGACCGCGATTATTATACGCCGAGAGCCACCGCGCAGCCTTTACGCGAGTCAGAGGTCGAAACCTGTGCCGCGCGTAGGAATATATCCATATACGAGAAAAGACATTCCTTCGCGGCTTTTACACGCTCGAGCGGATATGCGAGCTCATAATAGTGCAAAAGGATCCGCGCGGCGCGTGTAATTAAAGGATACTTACCGGCCATTCGCTATAGGTGCACCTGTGTGTGTGTGTGTGTGTGTGTAAGAGAAATGAATATGGCGCGGTGGGGATGAATTCTCATGAGGGTAAGAAAAGGAGCCGGGGGAGTGTATATAAGGGAATAAAATAGCCGCGCTGCGTAGGCAGCGAGAGAGAGAGAGAGAGAGAGTGTCCGGTTCCCTTTGTGTCCGCTACCTGTCTTGAGACATCCTCTCCGCTCCTTCTTCTTTCTCTGCTGCCCTTTTCTCTCTCCCCCCTTCGCGCGGAGTTAAAGGTAAACTGCAGCAGCGAATCACTTTTCTGGCGAGAAAGGGCCGAGATGTTCGCCGAGATCGCTTTGATAGCACGGCATTCCTGCGCATTCGTCAGACATTTGATAGCTCCGCGTGTGGGAGAGTCTGTACTGTCTTGCAAGCGGAATCCCACTGCTACCTATACCTTCTCGCTTCTCGTCTCTTCCTTCCGCCGCCGCTGCCGTTGCTGCTGCTGCTGCTGTGTACGCTTATCCAGTAGTTTCGTGGCTATAAGTTCGCGGGGACTATAGGTGTCGATGCCTCTCCGATACATCCTCTTCTTACGCAAATGCGCTGCTGCTGCTGCTGCTGCTGATAGATGCGATCTTGTCTTCGCGAGCCACTGCTTCTGCTGCTGTAGGTGCGTAAGGCTGTACGTTATCCGATGGCATCGCGCGACGTAGCTGCTATCGCGGGATTCCGCGCGCCGTTTGTGCGTATACGCATACGGGCTTTTCTTTTCTATACCCTGCGCGCAATCGCTTCTCGTAAATTTTCACTTTTCGGAAGCGCGCCTCGTGCAGTAAACGCTGTTTACGCGCTTTGCGAATTTATGCCCGTCGTTATTGCGGGGGGAGATTTTACTTTTTCTTTCACTCTTGTAATGCTATTCCGAGCCTGAACGCGCTTCGACTCTTACTTATATCAAACGCATGTTAGAATAAACAGTATGATTTAAAGCTATAAAGAATCATGGAAAAATATAAGAATAAGCCGCGAAATCGAGTCATCAGGGATGAGCCGTAAAGAAAACAATGCAAATGAGAGCCATCCACGATCCATCCAGCTGAAAAAGCGGGATTTGCATAGCAGTTATCGCCAGGCTGCAGTGTATAATGGTAGCGCAACATATGCTACCGCGCGAGGTATGCGCACACATACTGCATCAGAGACGCGCGTCGTGTGTGTATATATGCAGACATTACACGCGCCTATGGCGCAGGTATATTAACGTGTGTGTGTATATAGGGGTGAGCCTCGTCAGGCACGAGCGGCGCGCATAAATAGAAACGTATACGCGCTCGCATAATGCACTCTCTCATGCGCAGATCGGAACGCAGATAATAATGCATGATTTTCCGAGGAACGGTAGCGCTAATGGACTTGCCGCGCTTTTGTTGCCGCTCTATACCTACGCACGTCGTTTATAAATCAATCGGATTTATAATTCAGTCACGCGTTTCTGTGCGCTTTATATATACCCATATTATTAGGTATATACTATATAGAAGAGCGCGTAATTTCTGCCAGAGTTGCGAGATTTTCGGAGAGAGAATGCGCAGTAATTCAAGCGGAAATTCGTGCATTTTTCGCTGGATAGAGTGTTGTTTGTTTCTTAACGATCGTTTGTTTTCCGCGGACTTGCTGCTGGATATTTATTTCAGTAGTAAGTGTACACACTTTGTGCAGCGCAATGGAAATTTCTGTACGGCATGCGCAGCTTGTAAATGCAGGCTGTTTCAAGTGAGTTCACAAATCAGCCGCTTATGTGTATATAAGTAATTACGCAAAAATGCATGCGTCCGATTAATCTACCACTTTCCCTGGGAGCGGTAACAAGTGTAGGAGTTAGCATGCATTTTTCGATGTTATAAGAAACCGGAGTTTCATATGTGTAACTTTTTGCGGTAAACGACACTCGGCCATTAATCATTCGCAACAAGATCACGTTTTTGCCTCTCTGCTACACTATGCCAATAAATTGATATATACAAAAGCGCGTTACAACTCTCCGGCAGAAAAAGACGCAGGAGTATTAGAGCTGCAGTAGCCCTTCGCAACTGTAATCAAAATCGATCATAAACATACAGACACACACTAAACTCCTCCAACAATCAAACAGCAGCAGCACGTGGTGCACGCTCGAGCTATGGCATATGGGCACGCGCCCAAGATCTGATAAGCACATGCACAGCAACAGCAGCGCCGGTGGTGGTATATATAAGGGGGTGCCATCAATTGCGACTGCAATCGCGAGGCCAGCGATATTAACTCGCGCGGGAATTCGCACTTCCATGCTGCTGTACATATGCATTACACAATAATCATTTTCAATAATTTAAAAAAAAAAATAAGATTTCTTAGGCATCAGCCCCCATTTTCGGCACTACCATCCGGATAGTATTGCTGAAAATGGGGGCCAATGCCTAATAAGTTAATCATGTATATAGCTAAACGTATTCGCGCGCGGCTACATGAACGGGGGGTCGTCGCGCGCTTATGTACCGCTAGTCTATGTAGTCGAGTGGTCCCATCGGGGAACTTCTCTCCTATAGCTCTACTGCGGCAATTGACGGTTTTATCGGGTTATCGAGAGGAGTCGCGCAAGGCTACTAGCGCCGCACCATGGGAATAGCTCGTTTGTCCCGCAATAATGGCTCGATGAGACGTGACGGACGTGAGGTGTTTGCTAGGCGCGCTCAGAGGAGAATATCCGAGTCTCGTTTCGCGAAACGCGCAATTGCCGGAGAAAAAGGGTTTCGTGTATCAGAGATTGAACCCTCGATTTCGATGGGGAAATAAAAAGGAGAGTCGCGCCAGTTGTCAGGGACACCTTTTGTCAACACTTTCCGAGGCGTAATTACGCTGCTGCACTGAGACATATGATTTATTTGTTTTACTATTATAACCGAGCTGTGTTGCGCTTTTTGCTGCTGCCCGAGCGAACTGGCGTTCTTTGACGTGATATGGACGAAAGATGATTGACGGCTCGCTTTTTGTCGGTTGTTATAGTCGTCTATTTCCACTGTACTCGATTATAATTTCGATACGATCGGTAGTTCAAACCTACCGCACACAAACGGTAACGAGTATAAGAGTAAATATAATATACAACAAATTCAGTTTTTTTTAATCGATATTATAATTAAATGTTCTACACAAAAAAAGAAAAACGTTTGGCCGTCAACGATATAGAGCGGTTAGACTTTTTCGTTGTTTGGTTTCTCCGATTTTCTTCTCTGATGTGTAGTATAAATATTGGTAGAAGAAATACTAAAAGAACTAGAATCTAAATACTTTAATACCCAAAAAGTAAAACTATGCGACTAGAAAATTTTGAGAATCGAGCTTTTCAAAATATCTAGGCAATTTAATGATAAGATTTATGCGTATAACATAATTCATATGCGCAATGTAAGACAAATTATACAACACAATTTCGGCGATATATTAGGAGCAGCTCGTAAAAATCCAATCGAGCACCTAATTATCCGACTCTTTTAAGCTCGTCCCTCAGCCCACGATATACATAAATTAATCGCGCGGCAATTACCACGTTAACCGCGATCGGATCGGCCTTTTTCGAGAGTCAGTTGGCGGCGGGGCGACACGCAACGCACAAACAACGTTGCGTTTCACTCGACGACATTATACGTCGCTGGCATGAAAGCGACCGGTACCTGCACTGCGACGTATGGCACCTATATTATATTAAAGGGATGAGTCGGCCTCCCCCAAACGCGCCCGTATCGTTAGGCTAATGGTCTGAGGGCTGCTGATCAATCGAATTAGTATAGTGCATGGTTAATTATCAATTATTCAAATGGGCGATCTTCGGATTTTTCAGGAGGAAATTAGAGAGATTGATTTTCACGGTGTTACTCGAAATCGAATTTACGTCCCTCGTCCCTTCCGCTGAGCTGCAGCCAAACTGAAGTGGAATCCATAGACACGATGTTCTACAAATAGAGAACCGATGAATCCCGTGTATACAAGCGTATTAATGAAGAAAAGCAGACCACCACCGCAGCGCCATATAAATTTTCCTCGGGCGCTCCATAAATTTCCGCGGAATCGCCGATCGTATAAGAAGGCGACACGCAGTCTACACGACCGAGAGCGAGAGTAAAAAAGAAATACACTCCGGGGCGTAGTACACTGCACACTATATAATACGTTCATTCACAACACGGTATCAGGCGAAAAGGAGGGTGTGAGAGAATTTTACGATCGAGGGAGAAGAAGGACGGAAACATCTTCATGTATTTTCCTAACGAGTCAAAACACTTTCAAACAAGGCCCTCGGGCCAACACATGTATTCGCGCTCCGCAGGAAAATCCCACAGCTACACGTCCGCGCGTATACGTATATACGGGAAAAAGTGGAGCCTCTCTCTTTCTCGCCACAGGAACTGGAGGAACTCGACAAAGCACCTTGCTTTGTGTTGCTGTCAAAGCCGGCGCAGGCGAGCGCTTTTCCCGTCTCGGGCCCGATTCGAATCGTAACGAGATTATTGTAGGCGTCGAGGCCCACAATGACGGAGAGAAGATGAATCTGTCCTGGCGAACCTGCGGGACGCTCGTTCCTTTCTCGTCTCTGCCTCACCCCCACCTATACGCTGCTTTTTCTTCTTCTTTTTCTCCATGTGTCCATTTTTTCGAAACTCGCATACTGCACAGCTCATTCGTTTCCAACTTGGAATTAGAATGCACCGGAAGCTACAGGTAGGACCTCCGGGTTTTGATTGTCCGGCGGCTGAGTATATGTGCGAGCGACGTTATTTTCCCATTGACGAGCCTGGCTTTTTCGTTGACTTCGATTTCACGGAACCGGAGGAGGATGTGAAAAGTTCATGTACTAGTGGGCGACTCGCATCTTTTCTTTTTTTCTCAGGGAGATGTAGGCAATTTCGAACTGGGACCCGCCGGGATTATTAATTATGCAATCAGCGTATCACTGTAATTATAATATATTTTTGATATATTAGCGCGGGGGGTAATCGAGAAGGCAAAAGAGCAAAAGACAAAGCTGCGGTTAATGAAGACGTTTAAAATTGCCAAAATCCCGAAATTACCGTCGCGCGGTAATAAGCACCTCAATCGCGAGGCGTAATTAAATCGGCAATTTCAAAAATACAGTTATACCCCGATTATTGGCAACAGTGCGTGTCCGCCTTAAAATTACACTCTCGCCGTCGCGCGTCCATAATATACAAAGTAATTAAACGCGGCATATCGAGAGGCAAAAAAGCGAGCCCTTTAGCGCGACAGGAATCTCTTATCGGCGCGTGTTATCTGCGCGGAGCTGACTTTCATTACTCGCGCGCCGCTTGACGCGCCGCCGCTGCATCAGCCATCGTGTGTAATATGGATATACCTACAAGGTGCACATATAACCGCGAGTTATCGCGTCCTGGTGTCACTTGCTCTCGTCCCCCGATGACTCACTAATGAGAGTGGAGGATCATCCGCACTTCGAGGGGGTGTCGTATGGCCCTTATCGGCCGCTCGAGATCTTCCGCGATCGCGAGCAGGAGGCATAATCCGATGCAGGTATATATTATATGTGTATACGTGTTTGAGGCCTCTTGCCGAGGTGTCGACGTTATCGCGGCCGCGACGCAGAAGAAGCAGGATTTAACGAGACGCCGAGTCACAACAAATCCTCGCGGAGTTTAGTAGCTATAATATTTCAACGATTCGACTGAAATGTGTCTGTTGCTTAGACTGCCGAAAGAGCGAAAAAAATCTTATATCAATACGCGAAAATCCCAATTACGGCAAGAGGCCATCCATCCTATACCAGCGAACCTCCAATTTCCGAGCTACGCCCACACGCGAGCACGGCCTCGTGCGTCCATAAAATAGCCCCGAAAAAGTGTGCAGCTCTGTAACGGCATGAATTACGCGCGAGCGTCGTCCAATTAATTCACGGCAAGCATATAGGTGAATCAGCAGCAGCAGCAGCAGCAGCAGCAGCAGGAGCAGCGGCGGCAGTAGGGACAGGCCGAGCGCATCGGAGCGACGTTTTAATGATGAGCGCCCCCTGCCGCATCGCAGATGACTCCCGATGACTATCTACCCTCACGGCACGTGCCGTCGAGGAATTAAAATAAAAAGACCACATGTGACGGAATACATATAGAGGCAAGGGTCGAGCCGGAGCGCTCGTCGTTGAAATGCCGGTGGGGCGACGATGTTGGCCGCGCGAAAAGAATGGAAATACGTGCTTTCGCCCGGTTCCGTTATATAGAGTCACCGAGCTGCTGCTGACAATTTGCTGGGGAGCGTGACTTGTGCTGACGTTGTTGCATATATGTACACAGGGCGTAATTGAATCTGCTTTGCATATCCGGCAATTTTTTCGTACAACACACCTTAACTGTAACCCGGGTTTAGATAAAATACCGAAGAAATTTCGAATTAACGAGGAAACTCGACGCGCGTTTAGACACGCTTTTCGCAACTCGGCGCTAACTAGCATTGACATCAGAGCGCGCGAAAAGTAAGAGAGTCCTTTGTCGTATCTCTCGCTCTCGCGAGAGCAGGTATAATTGAGAATGACGTAGACGCGCCTTGATCTTTCCGCGAGTGGGCGTAATAAAACGCGCGCGCGCGCGCGCGCGCACAAGTGTGTCCGATGCAGTCCGTGCTGCTCTTTCTCGACTCTTGGAATTATGATCCCGTGGGCCGGCGCCGCTGAGAGACAAGTTGTTGATCGCGTTGGCGGGGAGCGAGCGACGATAAATCGCTCCGGAATAAACACCGAGTCGCGGAAATCTATCGGCTGCCAATGCACCGGCTGCATTAATAACTCGCCGTTTTGACTGGCGACCCTGATGCGCAGTACAGCGCTGATTTATTCCGCAAGTTAATAACGGTGAACCGTAAATGCGTAAATTACGAATCGCCGAAATAATCGCTTTTCCGCTGCGAGCCGCAGGAATATACTACTTGTCGTTCTCTCTCTCTCTCTCTCTTCGTGCCAATCCACAAATTATTCTTCGTGTACTGCAGCACGCGCGAGAACGACGACTCGGTGCCATTCCGAGAAGCGAATAGCCGCTCCGGCTTCCCGACAATCCTCTCCGCGTCCGTTTCTTTCTCTCGTCCGCTAGAAACGACTTGTCTCGTATGCCACGATCGACCTGGCCGCAAACGTATACAAGAGAGGCAAAGAGAATCTCTCTCCCCTCTCTCTCTCTCGCTCTCGACGGCGAGAGAGGAGCACGTGTTTCTCGGGAACGAGATTGTGTATAGCATTTTCGTCGTTAATTTGCAAGGGGATGGAAAAAATAAAAAATCGGCGTGTCTACCGATGCACACACAACGCCGCCGATGTTAATTGAAACTTCAAATCGAGTCTATAGCCTGCGAACGCATTGTACAGAAGGGAGAACCGAGAGTCAGAAAGAGAGAGAAGAAGTGCTGAATATTAAGTGTCAGGGCCATATCTGCATAAATATAAATGCAAGTCGAAAAGGCAGCAGAGCCAGTTAAGGTGCTCTCGTTTGTTCCTGGGAGTCGGGTCGCGCGCACGACTGCCTGCTCTCGTGAGCCGACTATGCTCTCTGTATCAGCCATCTTTCTCTCTCTCTCTACTCTCTTCCCAGCACCACCTGTATTCCTCGTATTGTCGGAGCGCAGCGCGTCCGCGCGGAATTCCGTGAAAATTAACCATATAGCGCACACGTGGCGGCCCGGCCGATCTTGGCGAATAAATCGGCCGAGTTTCTTTTCTTCGATCTCCAAATAATAAGCTGCAGAGTCTCTGCTTGCACGCTCGGTTTACTTTTCCGCCTGCGCCTTTGACGTTTAAATTAAATCGCTATCGGCGCTCTCTCCCCTGCCGAGCCGTTGCAGCCGCGGTCACGCGATGCACTCCTCCTAGTCGTCCTCCTCTTCTCTTCCTCGCAGAGCCGTTCGACTACAAAGTGGCGCGCGCAAGATAAGCCCGGCCAGGGAAATACGGAGCTGCAGCTCTTCTCTCTGCCGGCAAAAAGTGGTTCAATATAAAATAATAACGCTGCACTCACATAGGCACACTCGGCCGTGTGCGTGCGTGTGTGCGGATAAAACGCTTCGCGCGCAGATCGTGTCGCGCTCTCGGGTTAACTACGAAAATGCAGTTAGCCTGCGCGCCGAGGGGGCGCGAGGAGGAGGGACCGACAACATCTCTGACGAGTATACTCGTTTTCTCGCGATCGCAACAGAGCCGCGCGCGGCTCGCTCGACGGGGTACGACGTTATGTTTTCGTCGCGGTGTGCTTATAGCTTATCTCTCTGGTGCATCGAGCGAAGGTCGGCTCGGTCGGACCAGTAGACCTGCTGCACACGTACGTCACATTTTCGGGGCCCCGCACTTTTTTTCTTATATCGTGATGCATGTAGCGCGCGAATCTCGAGAGGACAAAGAGAGCTGCGAGGATAATGTAAGCTCGTATCAGAATGTAAAAACGTCGAAACCGCTGATTACGGAGATCGCGCTCGAGATGTAATCATATTTATTATCCCACTTCGGAGTTCGTTTTACACTAGATAAAAGCCACATTAATATGGGGAAGATGGCCCCGGGATTGTAGGCGTAACTGCACGGCACCTGCACTGCGGCCACGGCGGAGTTACGCGCAGCACATACAGAGTCTGCTGTTAACGATATGCCTCGGATTACCCCGGAGTCGTAACCCCGCGGAACTGCACCGCCGCGCCCATCTTTTACACTGAGTTATTCTCATCGCACTTTCCTTGCTTTCTTTTCGCTTATTTCACAGTAGCCTCGAGTCATATTCGTTTGAAACTAGAAGCAGCCAAGTATCGCTAAGGCCACAAAGAGTTTAATATGCATAAACGCGCGCACTTGTGGCGATTGAGATAGCGAATACAGGAAGTCCCCTCGACTGGATTTATGGGGCGCGCGCACTTGCGCGCACGTGTGGGTCGCCGCGGCTCTCCTTCGATCTATCGACTCTCGGCGACAGACTCGCGAGAGAAACAAGCGGAGGAAGCAGCAGCAGCAGCAGTAGTCTAACGATTCCGTCTCCTTCTCGCGAAAGCCGATATGCGCATAAATGTTTGCGCTAAAAATCCTGCATACAGCTCCCCGTCGCGCACAATCGAAGTAGCAGCAGCAGCAGCGATGTACCGGCGAGATTAATCGATTTATTCGCCGCGAGAGCGCGGTAATTACGAAACCGCCGCTGAATTTCGCGAGATCCGCCGGAAAGATAGGTGTCTAGTAAACTATCGCCACCTGCAAAAGAGGAGAGAGGCCACTTTAGCGCGTGGGCGCGAGAAGCGCGTCTCTTTGTTGTCGCGCGTAGGCGGTTCTCCTCTCGGTTGGCGAGATGCAGGTTACGATGGCTCCGCTTACACGGCGCAACTCAAAAGTCCCGCCGCCGCCGCCGCCGCTCGTTTCCGGATAATGTTGCAGCGACGCGGCATATTTAAGCGGACAGGATGAAAAACGGAAAGGATAATTCGCCGAGATGTGCGTATACACTTGTCCGTGCATAAGCATTATCTCGCGGGGATGAAAAATACGTACATGGCGCGAGCGAGAGAGAATAGCTGGGACTCGCATTTTTGCTCGTTTTTCCTCGAGCGAGAGAGAGGATCGAGCTGGTAATCGAAACGCGTGTAAATTACCCGCTGAAGAGGTGTCCGAGAAAAATCGCATCGGAGAGGGCAGAACAGGAAATTGCGGAATCTGAGAATCGACGAGACGTATTTTCTCGATTGTTGTTCAATAAACGGAAATTATAACAGTGCAGTAATCCAAACGACATTAGCCATTTAAAAGTAAAATACAGAAAGAAAGCTGAGCGATCTCTCCGCGGGGCTACAAATGCCTACGATATACTTTCACGGTCCCGCGAGCTCGCGGAAACGAGGCGGTAGCGCCGCGGTCACGAATTATAAATCGGGCTGCGATGAGCGCATAATCGTGCAGGAAACGAGGGCAGAGCCGCGCGCGTGGCCCCCGTCTCACGTCTCTCGGCTCTTTTAATAGGGAAGACAATCGCGCTCGCGAGTCTGTCACGGGACGCTGCGCCCCGGGGCTGCCGTACATATACAATATACAATATATACATACAAGAGAGACAGCGGACACACACACACACACACAGTATCTCTTCCTCGATTAACCTTTTGTGCGAGGCCGCCGCTCTCTCGGCATCGAACTCGACCGCTCAGGAATTATCCCTCGGCCGATGACGTCGTTCTGTGTACAAATTATAATACACTTGACGAGTTGCTATTTTATAAAATTCTACGCGGATTTCGTAATTCGAAACGGAATTTTGACACAGCCAGATAAATTTCAGCCAGCAAAACCAAGTGGACTGAAAAAGACAATGGAATCGAGAGCCAAGCGCCCGTGGCCGTGCGGCAAAAGGAAAAAGCCACTTAACAGGAAGCGACAGAGCGTCAGCACGGGGTCAAATGAATATCAAGCTCGGCCGCAAGAGAGATCGTCGCCGGCGGCGGCGGCATACGGAGTACAACACACTGCGCACGTCAGAGAGGATAGGTGTGCGCTGCACCTAGAGCGCGCTCTCCCGGCTAACTAGCCGGTGCTCTTTCTTTCTCGCTCTGTCGTGCCTGATCCGCACGGAGCTGGCACACCTTGGGAGGATGTCCGCCTCTTCCTATACATATTCAGCGAGCTGCTCCTCCATGCGCGATAAGTGTCGCCAGCTGCCGGGTCACGCGCCGCGGTTCAAGTATAAGAGACCGCTACCGACCGCCGCCGTTCCGTGGGTGGTGTGCTCTCTACACACATATTTCTGGACGGAAATTACGTCGGGCCTGTAATTGCATATGAATCTAGCGCCGTTTAATCTGCAGTTATTAAGCGCGACTAGTTAATACGTCTACTGGAAACAGCAGCGCGGACGGCTCATTATCATAAACAATTGTCCGTAATAACATCAATAACGCGGTCGAGCTGGTAATATGAGAGAGAAGCCGGCCGCGCGAGAGAAGGAGCGGGCCAAGGCCGCGCCAATAAACAACGAAACGCAATCATCTCTCTTGAGCTGGTCCCTCTGGCGCGTCTATATCTATCCCTCGCTGCAGCGTCTCCGGGGTGGTCCCGAGGCTCTTGGCCGTATATGTATATACTGCATAGTGACACCGCGGAGCCGGTCCTGCGACTCTCTCACTGCTGGCCATCATAACCGCACTGACAAATGGCCGACAGATTAGAACTAGAAATCGCATGTACGTAATGTATGGACGCGGTCTCGGTTTCTTCTGCGATTTCGCACACTCACCGCGAAATGACTGATTGCTCGGGGAGCAGCGCGATCGTCGAGTCCGCGCATTAATATTAAGAGCCACATACTCGGATTCCTGGCATTCCGCGGCGCCGCGCTATTATCCCCAATTCTAATTCCTCATTCTTTTGATCCCATAACGGCCCTTTCGCCGCGATCTCGAGCAGCTCCGAAGGAGCCGAAGAAGCAGCAGGCCGAGAACGAAGAAGAACAAGAAGCAGAGCTGGAGAGGAGAACAGAACGCGCGGTCGGTGCCTTTCATGAAACTGGATCTCTACCCGATGGATCCGGAGCCCACCCTCCCACGGCCCTGCAAGATAACAGGGCAATAATTCAACAACTTGACGATATACCGAGTAGAGCTCGCCGCAAGATTAGTCACGGATATATCCCCGGTGGTGCCGCGGTCAGTCTATAGCCGGTGCACGAAACGCCGCCGCCGCTTCGAGGCTCAAAGACTGCAGTCGGTGCAGCGATCGATGCGACTTGGATCGATCCCTTCATATTGTCTCAAGAAACGTCTTCCTCATACTAATTTCATGCTTTACTCGCAATACTGCATGCAGTAGAGTAAAGTGTACTTTACTTATTTATAGCCAAGTTTTTGATCCATTATTGGCAAAAACTCTTCAAAATTCAGTGCGAAATAGTCAATAGTAAAACATTTTCCTTCTTTCTTTAAATATTAAATACGAGCTGCGCGTCTAATAATTCGATGGACCACCCCGCGCTGTTAACGTGACCGTTAATAACGTACGTGTATACAACTAAGCGAAATAAGCGATAGCCTAGCGTGACTGTCGACGATTCTAAATGCAGCCGCCTCATCCTCGTGCGCGCACATAAACATTAGCGCTCGTGATCCGAATGCTCAATAAGCGCGCATTGCGATCATCCCCCCGTGTGTGTTTGTCTCTTGTACACTGCAGAAAACCGCGAGTGGCTTTTTTCCCGCTGACGCGCGTATTACGCGCAAAACTACGAGGACTAATTAGCGAAAACCCGGCGTTACGGAACTTTACGAGCCCTCGGGGGGAGCGCGTTATTATTAAAACGACGCAATTTTCCGGCCGTAAAGACCGCATATAGCACACACACAGCGAGTTTAATTCTCGGCCGCTCGGCGAAACTGGAAATCCCGAGCAGCAATTAGCATCGGGAGCCTGTGCTTCCCGGGAAAAATATGAGTGGCAGCAGCGCATAGTGTTTGCTCTTTCTCGCTTCTCTCCTTTGCATGCTCGCGAAACTGCATATCGGAGCTGCAGGTTGCGCGAGTATACTCGGCGTTTTATGTACCTACTCAGCCGCACCTAGACTTCGGACAATCGGGGGGAGAGGTGTCGTCGTGTTCGATTTTTCTACAATCGAGCGAATCATGCTTGTTATGGAGCTTTCCGCGATACGATGCGTAAAAGCTTATGTACTCGGGTATATTCGGACGCTGCGCGCTGGAAGTGCGCTCAATTTATGCTCGACGCGATTTCAATATCCCTCTATCGCGTACTCGACTAATTTTCATTTGAGAATATGGGCTGTATCGTGAACGGCTGTTGGTCTTCGTGTTCGGTAGTCGATTTGTTTTAATAAATTAGTAATTCGTGTACGCGTATTGACTTGTATACTTTATTTTTATTTGAAATAAATATAAAAATAAAAAACAACGTGTCATTTTTCGACAAAAACTGTAGAAGTGAATGCACGGAAGAAGAATATTACGCAGAGAATCGGCATTTTTCACGATACAGCGAAACTATTATCGCAGCGCCGCGCTGCGCCGTATAAGAAACGTCCATTAGGGAGCTCACGGGCATAAATCAAGCTCGTCCCGCAAAGCCGCAGAGAGACGCCGATTAGCCGCGACGGGGAGTAGGTGGACAGAGAAAGAAGCGAACTTTTTGCCGAGAGAAGCGCAGCTAGTAGTTACCGATTACGCCAACAGGATTATATCGACTCCCGAGTTCGCGAATCTCCGAGCCTCATTAAGCGATCCGCACGACTATACTCTCCTCTTCTCTGGCTGTGCTACACTGTTATACCCGTTTCTAGCTCATCGGCGCTTATTTCGTATTACTTATGACGCATCGATCGCGACATCGTACAGCCGCACGAATTTCGTCCTCTCGATCGCGTGCTTTTTTCAATATATTAGCCGGCGGTATTTATTGTCGCGATATACAAAAATGCGCTTACTAAATAAACAAGTCCCGATGAGAAACCGACGAGTCGCGCCGTAACTAAGACCTCGTCCGCACCTGCAAATAAATCGCCGGCGATAACTTCTCGCTACCTATGCTACCGCATTTTTCCTCCGGAGGTACATACATATCCGAGAGAAAAAAAAAATAAGAGAAAGATCCAAGCTCTGTGTGTATGCGCGCTTTAAAAGTAAGAGGCTTATTTATGGAAAAAGCGATCCCGGAATGCACTTGAGGGCGAACGAGAAATAAAGTTGTATAGCATAAATAACATTTATTTTCGTGCGTAGCGCGCACAACTCGCAGCTGCGCCGAGTGTAATCGTGTGTGGACGACTCGGAGATATTGAGTCGATGTACGACTGTCGCAAATTAGCTCCGCGCTTTCGCTCTGAAACTGTCGATGCGAGCGCATATATACGCCTCTCGCGTACATATATAGTCAACGCACGCAACGACTCTCGGTCCACAGCGGGGTCTGATACCTGGCGAAAAGATGAGGCAAACGAGTAACGCGCAACATTGATATCAGTAATGCAATACTCTCCGCTTCCCCTAACCTTTCCCCTCTTTCGGCACCGCGACTCAAGTTAGGTATGCAGAAGCCTTATCAGCTGCTGCTCCAGTGCAAATTATAGAAGCTTATTATACCGGCATATCGGTGCTCGCGCACGCAAGCCCGAGCAAGAACTCGATGCATATTCAACGGACCCCCTGGGCCCGAGTCGGTTGCCCCTCTCAATACGCGATGCGCGACAACAATCAGCGAAACAAACCCACTTATGATCAACAAGGGTGTACGTCACGTGGCAGTAGCCGCGAGCGGCCAACTTGTCCGCTGAATATTCATGAGAGCCCTCCTGCCAGCTTCCTTGGACAGCGCAGAATACGCGCCAGTATCGGGTGTAGTACGCATCGCTCCGAGGCTTTTTGCGACAATGCTAAAAACTCGGATTTTCAAGCTCGTCTGCAATACGATGCATTTTCCAATCTCGGCTCGGATCTCGTAACCCAGAGCTCAGGGCTGCACATAGCAGCGCTCGATTGATAGATCGACGTGCCGCCGCCGCCGCCGCCGCCGCACGCGCTGTCGCTGATGAGAGCAGCGGATAAAGCCGCGCATTTGTTTCCACTTATCATCCGCGCGGTCACTTCCTGCAAGCATAAATCCTCGTCGCAGTAGATCGCGGCGGCGGCGGTAATGCGAAATAATCGCCGGGGAATTTGGCCAAATGAGTCGCGTCGTGAGAGCAGCAGACACTCGATCAACGTCTATATATTCCACGGAAAATCGATCCGCGAGAGCCTTTCTCCGATCGGCTTTCGATTCTCTCGCGAAATCTCGGAGATCGGTTGGCGGAGATTCGCGATCGGCCGTCGAGATCGTCGAGTGTGACAATAGAGGCGCAACGATCGCGAGAAAGAGAGAAGCCATTAAAGCCTCGGTTAAGAGAGCGTATTGTGCTCTGCTTTCTAGGATCGCTGAGAGCTGATCGGTATATTTCGCCGGTGTCACGAGAGTCAGAGCTCGATTCCGACGAAATTTTAATTACTCAACCGATCCAGCCCTCCATTGTGTTCGCTATAATGTAATACGCCGCGAGATGTTTGACGATAATAGAGGCAGTGCGCTTGAGCGCACGGAGTCGTAAACGTCTCGTTGAATCTCGTTTTTCCACGCGAGAGATATAAAGTAGCTGACACTTTTTATCGCCGCTCGTATATAGAAAAATCGTAAACTCCGCGCTGCACTGCTCGCGCATGCAAAGTAAAACTGTCTTTTCCCGATCTTATATGTATATGCCTCGACGACTATCGCGGATTGCGATCGTAAATATCCCGGCGCTTTTATTAAGGCCGTAAATCTGGAGCCCGATTCTTTTGAGCGCGAAAATCGTTAAAACGCGGGGAAATTGAATTAAACGCCGGCTATAAAGGATCATTTTTTCCGGACAGCAGCTTCCGAAAGTGGGCGACGCTGCCTCCGAGTCAACTTAATTATCAACACGCGAGCAGTCCAGCGCCAGAAATACCGACAAAAAGTGTCGGCTGTGTAGCGCACGCGTTAAGGCGACGATTTTCGCGAAATAACTCGAGAGCTGTGTGCGGCTCGTATATACTCGGTCGCGCTCGTGTCTCGCACGTCCACTGCGCGGGAGATTGATTTATCACGCGCCGGGAGACAGATTGCCGGCGCTCGTCGACTTGTCCGCTCCGAGTCTCTGGTCGAGGCGAGAAAAGGAGCAAGCGAACGCAGATTAGGAAAGAGACGGAGCAAGTGAGACTGAGAGACTCCTGCAGGCTTATTTCTCCGGTTGTCGCGCACTTGCGCAACCGTTAAAAATCGCTTAACGGCGAGTGGACTGCGAGCATCTCGCCTACTAGCGGACACTGTTGAGATAGGAAGAACCGAATTCATAATACCGTCTCGGCGTGTATCCGGCATTAACGACGAAAATCGAGCGACTCAATTCGGCGCGACGATATTTCACACAGCCTTTCGCGCGTGCGGCCAGATAACGAGGCACGATAAGGAGGCCGCCGCGAGCGGCTGTAGTCAAGGTCACGAAGATAAAAGCCGTGTGCATATATGTACGCGAGTGGCTCCGACCTGGCGGAGCTGCGAACGGAGAGGGGGATCATTAGGGTGATTAATGCTGATGGGAGGAGATAGAAGCTGATTTATCGATGTCACCGCGAGCCGCTGCAACAGGTCACCGAGATAGATGTGGCCGCGGCGCCTCGTCCACCCGCGAGATTCCGAGCGAATATAAGCTGGAAAAGGGTATCTCTCTGTGCTGCATGGGACACACACTCCGAGTGGAATCGAGGATCTCTCCAAGCTCGCTCAGGGGTAATTGATAAGGAGACGCTATCGGGGAAAAGCTGCGCACGCTATTCCATTAGCACGACGTGTATTTCTGCTCGACGATGTCGGAGTCTGTGTACATACGAGAAAATGACACGAGGAACTTTTAATTTTCAAACTGGAATTTTCGGCGATAAATCACGAGAGTGTATTGTACACTTGTCACCTCGCGAGATCGTTACGAAAATGGCTTTCACTTTTTAATCAGCCGATCAGTATGCGTTCGAAACGATTCAGCAGCTCGTTCGGATCATCATTAAATCGAAGCCCAATAGAACAATAAGTTACGAGAATATAAATTTCAAACCGGCTGTGTTCACTGGCGTCGTCTAGCAGTCGCGAGAGCGTAAAGTAAAACCCCATTGGGTTGTCACTCCTACCAGCGTCCGCAGCCGAAGATCTTGTGGCTATTTTACACTTTTCGCAGGCTGATGACAATAACTGTTCTTGAACGGTGACGTAAAAAATTAAAACAAAAATTTGGTTGTTCAGCACGGCAGGCTACGGTCAAAGGTCCAGCTAAGATCGCGCTGCAAAGGTTTATGACCAAGTAATCGAACACCAGAGCCACTCATTCCCCCCCTAGCTGGTTGATTTAAGACTCCATAAGGCGCGAGTATTCTATCTATACCACGCAGACCGAATATTTTCGCACCTCCGCCAAGGTTAATGGCTACTCCCATACTCCATCAAGCAATTGGCAAGGATAAATAAATCGTCAGAATTCGAAATCCGGAGCTCTCGGTTTACAAGAGAACCTCCGTGTGTTACATTGTCTCGCGCAAACGAGTTTGCAAATGACTAATCAGCGAGCGCATTCATCAAGTCGATAGACATTTAAATTACCTCGCGCGTCGTTAGAGAACACAATGGCACGCGCGGACGAAAATTCAGTCCTCTTTTTTTGCAACCGATGCAAATTTACTCGAACCAGATCTGACTTCTGTCACCCGCGCCAATTGACTGTAATGCAGGTCTTGGAGACTTTTCTTTACTCCTTGACGATCGAATTAACGGGGCTGGCGGCAAGGTGCGCGCTTTATTTGTTTTTGAATAGATAATCCAGCCGAGATACAGCCAACGAAATGTGGGTGGAGTGTGCGCCGAGTCACGTATGATTAAGCGATGTTATCCGGCTTTTCTTATAATACCTCGGCACCTGCATCGACGCCTACGCGTATTTCACGCTGTCTTTTTTCCCGCCTGTCGCGCGCATGCAGGGGAAAAACAATGCGAGATTCGCGCGCGCGCGCGCGTGCGGCGTCAGCGTTAATGGCTATCTTTGATTTGTTTACAGCTTAATAGTTATCGGTGTGCTTCTAGCGCTTAACGACGCGCTTTCATTTGAATTTCAAATGCATTATAATAAAACGCTTGTAATCGCGTCGCAAATTGTAGCTCGTAAATCTTCATGGAAAAACCATTGCGGTCTACTTAACAATATCGCCCGTGGCTGCTCCGATCACGACAGCTGCGACGCGGACTTTCCGACGAAGACAATCCAAAACTCGGAATTCCCGCAGTCGACAACTTCATATCGATCCCGTTTCGTTTGTTGTCCTAATTCATCATACTCCGCGCAACACCTCATCGCTTCGATTTCTCACTAGCGTCGCGCGCAGAGAAAGTGTGCGCGTGCGGAGACAGACACATTCTACTATTGTTGACATGTGCTTTCAAGGATGCCTATTACGCACACCTCCGCTCTCGGCCTTTTTTGTCGCCGCGCAGCGAAAGTGCCGCCGCCGCGCGCAAGAACGTATATAAGCAGCGCGGATACAATACACCCGCAAGCGCTGGAAAAAAAGTTCCGTGTAGTGTCGCGCAAAGATACGATCGCCTCACGCTACGCGTCGAGGAATATTAACCTGTTTTTAAGGGGGCACACGCGGCTTTACGATTATTAGCTGGCGATTTCTCGAATAGCATAACGAGCCGGAGAGCAAACGCGTTAAATAAGGCTGCACATCGATGCCTCGCGCCGATACAGACATTCAGCGCGGCGAAACCAGCATCGCTATACGCCATTGTTCACGCGAGCGGCGCGTACGGCGATTTTTTTCGCGCGTTCGCGGAAACAGCGCACCGGCGTTTATATACATACAATGCGACACACGCGACATTGTCTCCCTCGCTCTGCTCTCGCCGACGATTTTTTTCTTCTTCTTTCGAGGATTACGCGAGATTACGCGTCTTTCGAGACCGCGGAATTTCGTTGTGGAGACGTAACAGCGCAACGTGCGAATGTGAGTAAATTACTTTGAAATCTGAGCCCCAGTGAAGTATACCAAGGGTAGACCAGCGCCAGCCTACTGCTGCCATATATTTAAATTGTGTGTTAGGCCTTAAAGTTTCTATCGAGGATTGTTGTCCGTTGGAAAAATCGTCGTAGGGAGCTAAAGGATGTACCTCCGCACAAAAGAAGAGAACAGCGCATATAGAGCAAACACGATGCTCGCATTCCTAGGTTAAGTGGATTCCGCACGCGAAAACAGTGCGCGCGTGCAAGAAATCCTTATGCCTTTGGAATTAGAAATTCTTCAAATTTTTCACATTTGAAATTGTAATATAACGCATATCCAACGGCATTTCCATATAGTGAGATGCGCGCATTACGAAAGAGTATTTTATCAACGCTTACATAATTAAGGCGAGCTCGCCGAGTCGAAATATATAAGCGTCGCAGCCTCGTGCGTGTGAAGCGAAAAAGTTTAAGTGCAAAAAATCCAAGTCTAAGGATATATTTAACGGTATTATAAACTCCGGTGCGACTTTTCTCGCGCTAGTATAGCGCGTCTTAATGCTCTTCCGATTTCGCTCTCGGACTGCTCGGCGAGTATCGGCGCTACCACTGCCGCGCAATTGACGCGATACATAAAGTTCTGCCGGAGCCGGTGGCCGGTACAACGAATCACACTTAGAGGGGGGCAATACTCTCGCGCGAAGGTCGCGAGTGAGTATACTTTAGATATACGCAGCAGCGCGGACGTACAACTGCTGCTGGTCTGCTTTCGCGCGCGGCTGTCCGACTATATAAACGCGCGCGGTAGCTAACCTATAACCCTCGTCTTCTTCTTATATGTATTAGCCGATGCCCATTAGCGAGGCTATAGCTCGTGAATTATTTATGATTTTAAAAAAAAAGAAGGGTTCCGTTGCTCTCGCACTGCATACGTACGTAAATGGAAATCCTCCGAGTTTTCATCTACACACGCACCAGACTTCTTTGTATGGATAGCACACCGAAAAGGAAATAAAGAATCAATCAGAGAGCCGAGGCTGTAGCTAATTTTTTCGTTAGCTTCGAACTTCAACAACAAGAGCACTCAATCTCGAAAGCGAAGAAAAAACAGTGCCGATCGCGGCAAGAGACAATAGTCGCAGGTGAGAAGCGCTCGTTCAGGCACGCCAGAAGGAACGTGTCTGATTAGCGAGGCAATCAATTCGGTACGTGCTGCAGTGGATCCACTTGGCTCTCCGGAGCAGCAGCCATTCATCGCCTAATGAAACAGCGTGTCGGCGCGGTTAGGCATCAAAATTCAAACAAGCACCTCATCATCTCGCTCGCTCTCGCAGTAGCATCCGGCCGAGGCGAAAGAAGCGAGAGCCTCGGGGGGAAGAAGAGAACGAGCTTCGCGTGACGCGTTCTTTTTTCTATTTTTTAAGGCCTTTGTGGCAGATTGATCTGTTGTCTATCAATTTACGTACGGCGAAAGAGCAGAAATAGCCGAGAGCGCGTTAATGTCCTAGCTAATTATCGGTATTTATACATAAAGGCACTCTAAGAGCGAGGACCGTATGACCGCAGCGCCCGCGTACGTGTGTCTACTTAAGATTCAGAGTGCGCGCGAGCGCGTGGCACCCTAGAGTTAATTAATTCAACGTAACTGCGAACCCGTTCGTGTAAATATACACTTACGCGCACCGCGCTCTTGTGTATACATATATATAGCCGAGCGCACCGCTTCTCCAATATACGCAAGAAGCATCGGAAGAGAAGAGCGAGATTTAGGAAAGCCCATTAAATTGAGACAAGTCGCAGGAAAAAAGAGCATTATATAGCGTATCCCCTAATTGAGAAAAGGAGAGGTATGCGCGCGCGGGTTGGCGTGTTCTCGGCAGATAATTTTCTCTCTCCGCAGCCGTGGATCAATAATTTAATATGTAAATGCGGCGACTCGCGGGGGAGGGAGAAAGAATGGAGAAAAAACGAGGCTAACGCGCGTAAAGTCCCGGGGCATGAGAAATGCGGCTGGGAAATTAGTTCACGCCCTTCCTCTAAACGGCTAAAGCGCGAACGCGCATTTTAGATCCGCGCTCTCGGATTTTTCACATCCTTGAGCGCCCGCGGCAGCTGATACCGATAATGCACCTGCTGCAGCACTCTCTCGAGCCGGAGAGCCTTTCCCTCCCTCGGCCTTTTTTTCCACTCTCAGCGCTGCAATACGTATAATTTCTCAGCAGCGAGCTACACGTGTTTTCGATCGCGCACCGGCAGCAGTAAGAGAGCCAGCGATTTGCAAGGATTTCCCGAGCATTATGGAGCCCGCGGGCTCCTATAATTTACGGCAATGAGCCGTTTTCTACTCTCGGCCAAGAGAGAGAGAGGGAGGGAGACTCGAAGCGGGCACAAGTGCATCTGCAAAATCGCGAAACTCTCTTTCTCTCTGGACTGGGAGTCGTGTGTGCGAGGGAGTAGTGCCCCCGAAGCGCACGAGTGAGAAGGCATAGCATTAACTGGACGTTGCCCGCTTGCTGCAGAGTGAAAGAGAGGGAGCGATTATGCACCGAGCGAAAGAGAAAGAGAGAGAGAGAGAGAGAATCCGCGGTTACTTATACTCTCCCCGGGCTCGTGTGCAGCCTCGAGTAGAGAGGAAGATGCTTGGGTACTGCTGCTGCTGCTGCCGGTGCCGATTAAGCAGGTTCCGAGTGTTTCTACGTATGCAGCGGAGGCGAGAGAGAGAGAGTTGTTTTGAATATGGAAGTGTTGCCCAAGATTCCAACCGCGCTGCGGGCGATTTTTTCTACTCGTTTCTGCATGCATCCGACAGTCTGTTTATCGATGAGTTCGATCATATTTTCTAGCTGGAGATTCTTTCAACGTTAACCTTTCTTATAATTTCTATAATACTGTTCGTCATGATGCAAGTAATAATAAATTTTCCTAAAAATATGAACGATCGAGCTTACTTGTAATTAGAAGTGCAGCCATCACAGGATGTTGGTGTGCCATTGATAGATGAGAGGAATCACATTCTGCAAAAGATGAAGCGAATTATTTTGATAAATACCGCGATGAAGAGAAGGAGAAATAATTAAAACTATGAATCTCATTGATTCCCATGAAAAGCACCCACCATAGAGCTAGATCTCTCAGCAGGTTAATGTAAATTTAAGTACACTTCTCATGTTATTCAATCAACTTCAATCACGATGCCCCCCGCATTATTAAAGAAAAATTGATTTATAATTCGCGTTTTCGCAATCTCAACTAAGCAAAAATCGCCTAATCACGATTTACATCCAAGCGAAGAGCTCTCACCACCGCCCACCCATAAGAGAAAAACACGATCTCGTGTGAAAAACGGAAAATTTTTCTTCCCCACCGCACACGTACCGATTCGCCAAAGTGCAATTCCTCATTGCACTTTTCTCTCTTTCAAGCGCGGATCAGTCGCTGGAAGCGATGGTCTCTCTTTCCCTTGGCGCCGAGCGATTAACCGAGCGCACGGCACGCAGAATTATAAGGAGAGCGGCGCCGAGTCTCGCTCTACCTGTCAGCCGCAGCGCGATGCACTAGCGGTAGCCGAGTGCGTGTCAACCCCTGATTAATGAATTCGCCGGCGAGCGGACACAGTCGCCGGCTATTAAAACGCGATTTTTATGTACCAGTTGAGAGAGATCTCTCATCGTCGGTCATTAGGCGCAAAAAGAAAAATCGGCCAAGACCTTTTTCATGCTTGTGAGTGTATCCGACGCAACATCAGCGACGAATCACGAGTTTCTCCCGTCGAGTCTGAGCATCTGCATGAGCGAGGAAAACTTTTGCAACGCAAATGCGCATAACGAACGAACGCCTGATAAACGAGCGGTGTCATTTCCAAGTGCCCCTCTGCGCTCGAGCGGCGGAGAAATTTCCTCCTGCGCAGCAGCAGCAGCAGCGATCGTCAAACGGTTAGAGCCACCGCCGCACGCCTCGCTTCCTTATAAAGGATCGAGAGTCGCTATATAGAAGAGTCAGCATCGGCGTCTTATTCAGCCTGGTAATTGCAGCGCCGGGAATACGTGCGACTTATCGCGGATGCTATACGTATATACAGGTATACAAACTCGCGTGATTTTCTATTCCAGAAGCGTGCGAGGCACAATGAAACTCCTGTACGGCGCCGCCGTTAATTTTCAATTATATATGCGCTGCTGGAAATGACGTTAATTGTACTTCTGATTGTTAGATAATAAATGTGTCGCAAACGTGCTGGTACTGCGCACATACTTACTCGAAACTCTAAAACGATCGGGACGAGAGCTGGGCAGAAGACGCAAAGCAGCAAAGTGAGCGTGTATATCAAATCGAGTGTGGGCGAGTCGAACGTCGCAATCACCGAATGATTTAGCCCCTCTCGAGAGACGCGAGCGGCTCTTTTTCGCCGATTGTCACCTCCCTCGCTAATGCCTCTGCCCCGTGCCGGTGATTTATCCTCGACCTGACCTCTTCTCCCTCGTAACCCTTCTCGTCTCTCGGTCTCTCCACTACACGCACTCTCTGGGCGATTTTTCTCTTCGGCTGCTATAACGCGCCGAGTTGTGACAGGCCCTCATCTAATACAATTACGGATAGAGCGTGTATTGCCCGGCATGTTATTTACGAGAGGCAACGCATATGTATACGCGCGCCTCTGGCAGTTTCGCGTATTAGTCGCGGAATCGCGAAAGAAGAGCTGTATACCTGTAACCTATATAGGTTTCGTAAGAATGAGATTATTTCGAAGGATTGGACTAGGTGTTTTTGATGCCGAGCGACAGGCAAAGCGAGTGATTTCATTGCAGGCGAAATTCGATTAGCCGCGCGCGATATAAATCAAAATTTGTCGCAATACCTTTTCTCGCGACCGAGAGAGTACGAGTAAAACGCACCAAATTGACCATTAAACATCTCTAAATGATCGTTTCGACGATCTCGACGAGTGTGGCCTCTTCTATTCGCGGCGGGCAGGATTTATGATTCTCGATCACGCGCCAATTATGATCCACGTCGAGTCCAAGTGATTAATAACTCACGCGTTCCGAGCAGTTATCCCGTCCACACATTCGCTATCTCTCTCTCCCTCGCATCATCTGACTTACGAAAGGGTCAACCTCGAAGAAAAATTCCTTGGAAAGTGGCACGAATTTGATACAGCCGCGTTCCTACATACAAAAGCAGCCTCTTTTTTGCGAAATTTTTGAGATGCCGCAACTGGGTTATTTGAGCGAGATTCGATCGTCGCGAGACAAGAGATAACGGCGGAAGGCAGGTTGAGCGGCCGGGGATTCCCCGCGGAATGTATGCTCGAAATTATGTCGTGAAACAATTAGGCGCCGAGCGTACAATATGATGTAGAGCGTAGTGTCTCATTTTTTTCTCCCGCACTGAGCGTATCCAAGATCTTCTATCGACGATCGATACACCGAGAGGTGATTTATTGATCATGTGGGCTCGCGCATGAGGAGATAATATATAGAGTCTAGTGGAAAGTTTTTGAAGGAGCACGCGCGATAATCGCCGACGGCTGATAGACTTTATATAACGTAAGTTACAAAAATAAGGCTCGGTATCGTCACGTAACGGTTTTCGCTTCGAATATCATTCGTTCTACATACACACGCAGCCACAATAGACTCGCGGTCGATCGGTCCATTCCGCGAAGGATCGTAAGAATATCGCGTCTCGCGCGCCACCCATCGCGCAAACACTTAATTAGAAGCGCGTGTGCAACAGACGCCCACAGTCGTCGCTGCAGCATCAGACTCGGGGCAAAAAACTCGGGAAGCTGCCTCCATAAGAGCGATCACAGCCGGCGATTGCCCCTCGCCCACGCCATCGCGCGCAGAGAGATTCGCTACCGCTGGACCAGCTTACTCTGCTGATGCAGCAGTGCACGTACGCATACGTGTGTGTGTGTGTGGATGTGTAAACTGCTGATGTAGGTGTATGCACGGCTCGAGGCGTATGCAAATGCACACAGGTGCGCCCGCGGGACCTACCTGCGGCTCCAATCACGATGCAGACGCGATTAAACGAGTGCGAGAGAGAAGGCAGAGAGGAAGAAAAGAACGAAAGCGAGTTCGGGATAAAGGCCGAAAGAGCGCGTGTAAGGTGTGCGGCGGCGGCGACGCCGAGCTCTCGCGCACTCTTTTTCGGCTTGGTTCTTTTTGCAGTCGGCGCGCCCCAGCTCATCTCGGGTTTATTTCAGTGCGCGAGAGGAGCTGCATTCTTATCGTCGTTATTGATTTCTTTGAAGAGCTCGCAGTGATGATGCGATTGTTGCGCGCATGTGTGCGAGCTGGGGGGATTAGCATTAATACAACGTTCAAACTCTCTTGTGTATAAATTTGATGCAATATACAGGTAGGTGCATCGTTTAGAAATAAATTACACGTAAACACGGTAAAAGTCGGCCGAGAGAGCTGCAGAGAGAATAATAAGAGCAGACTCGTCGAGGAGAATTATAAACTAATAAATAATTCCAACAATGAGCGCGAGGAGCGTCTCCTTCAAAGTATTTACAATTTATTATCAACCCCCGCTGTTTATCACTCTTTCTTTTTCTCTCTTTATCGAGCTCCCTTTCATTCTCTCTCCTGCTCCGCCGCCGCTCCCCGGATCGTCGTCCCCTTTTTATTCCTCTCCCTTTCGTTTCTTCGAGTGCGCGCTTCTTTTCTTAGCCTGCTCTCGCTCTCTCTCTCTCCTGCACTATTCTGGTTCCCGGTACACACACACACATACGAATCCCCCTAATTGAGTGTCCTCGCTCTGGGTGTCCGATGCTGTCCGAGACGTTGTCGCCGCCGCTACCTTAAGGGCGTGGGCGCCCCCCATCCTGATATGAGTTACGAGTCTGTCGTATTACACACGCGCCCGACACTGCGCACCGACGTTCCCGGTGGTCCTCCCCTCGGACTCTATCTCTCGCGTGCACTGCTGCTGATGCTGCACCATTCATATGCCGCGTGCACTCGTTTACCTGCTTTTCCATGTATTATATTGTATGTGCAGCCGTTCGAGCAGCTACATTGCAACTGCTCTACGCTTCTGGGTTCTTAACGATTTGTGGTGGTGTGCTCTCGAAACTCGAGGGGAACAATTTTCTGCGGCTGTTCGCGGGAAAAACTTGGAATCAATCATAGGAAAGCCGATGTAAATTAATCACGCGAGCGTTTATAATAGTAATTCGAAATCAATAATAAGAAACGCGTTCAGCGCTCGCGAAACAAACGAGGGCAGCTCGTAAATAGCATTAATTTCAAAGCACACATATACACACATACGAGTGGCACACACAGATCTCGCACGCGCGCCAGGCGTAATTACAATACGGGCAGCGCTCGGCGATAAATATCCTCGCGCAACCATTAGATATTATTCTCGTTTTTTAAGCTTTCCCATGCGAATCAGCGAGATCGATTACGCCGGCGCGTACATATCGGCGAAAATGATTACTCCCTGAGAGCGAGCGCGCGCGAAGGCTACCTGTTGCCGTGGCAGTCGAGCGCTGTAATCTCCTTTCTCCCAAGCTCGCGCGCGCGCCACCCATTCATCTTGCCGCTCGCGCGAGCCAACCGATATGTCTACCTATACATACACAGTTTGTATACGCTCGTTGAGGAGAGATGCACTTCCCTGAGAGTGAAAGCTCGATGAGAAGATTTTCGCCCGGCCGATCGCGACCAGGCAAACCTTTTAGTCGGCACGAGTAATAATTCAGTGAAAAATGTATTCAACGCGGTAGCCAACACTTTTACGGTCGGCGAGCTCGCTTTTTGATATACTTCTTCGCGGGACTCGCCCCCTCCGTGACCCGTACACCTATACTATAAACGTAAACGCGCGACGCGCCGCTCTCGTAAAGCTAACAATGTGGACATCACAGCTGCAGCGAGAGATAAAGAGAAAGGCCGGGGGAGTCGCCGGAAAAAAGACAAAGTTAGGAGCAAAAAACAGAGCTCAGCCCTCGGGGGGATGCTCGACTGAGGAAGAAGATCGAGAGATGGCCGTCGTTTCGGGCTTTTAATACGGCTTTCTCCGCGCGTCTCGAGGATATACGAGCGAATGCAACCTGCCCCGTAATGAATGCAAGCCGTAAAACAAGGACGTTTTGATTTACTCGCGCGCGCACCGGGTTAGCGCGCTCGAGGGCTGCGCTGCGCGGCATTACAATAAATTATCGGTTATTAAGTGCGCAGCCCGAATTCGGGAAACCCGCTTATTGCTCACATTGTAGGCCAACATCATCGCTGTAAATAGCGCCGCAAGAAACAGTTATATTGAGACATGACGATTGCAGTCGCGGTGACGTGCACAAGGGAAAAAAGCAGTCGTCGCCTTTGTCGCGGGCAGGAATTCCGAGAGGTTTTCCAGCCAGCGGCTCTCCGATCGTCGCGCGCGTAATCGCACATAATGAAAGTGATACAATAAACGACGCGCCGCGACGCAGCTCATCCCGACAAAGGGGACGCGCCAAGGAGGTATTCCTCGTCGTCGGACGAGAGCGACACGGACTCTCTCTCGCTCTCTCAAGTTAATTAAGAGGATAGGCCCCTGATGGACGCGGCCATTGTGCGCAGCTTTAAAAGCTCGCTTCACTCCTCGCTGCTGCCCTCGAGTTTCACATACGTAAACGTCGTCGACGTCGTCTTTTCTCCAGCCGGCTGGTTAATCCATGTCGCGCGCGAGTCAATCGGACTCCATTTAAGGCCGGAGACTTAACCGAGCGCGTTTATAATCAAACCTACAAAGCTCTCGAGGGAGGAGACGCGCGCGCGACTGCTTTTATTTTCTTCGGTTCATTTGTTCGCGAATCTACCGCGATCACGCTAATTGATTGGCTCGTCCACTGATTTTCCAATGCCCCGAGGTATACTTGTTTCTTTCTGCTCCTATTGTTCCGCTGTGAAGTTAGAGCCAGTAATCTTCGCGAGCGCGACGTCTGTCGAAACTTCGTATTATACTTCTGTTAATGCCATGTGTGTTGCTTTTCTCCTCGCTGCATGTTAACGATAAATATCCAGTTTTCCAACACTTCAGAAATTTGCATTCAAATGATTTCGCTTTAAATCACATTAAATTATACGACCCGATTTACTGCACTTGTGCGTAGTCTTTTTTAACGCGCAAATTTTCAACTCTTGAAACAAGAATCCTGTTTACTGAATTGATATGGCAATCTATTTTGTATTTGATACCGATAAGGTATGTTTGGAAAAGAGATTGCGGAGTATCTCCTTATAAGCTCGAATGTATCGCTCAACGAATGAAATTAATTTCAGAGCAGTTGAAAGCTCGAAATTTAAAGCACCGCTCGGTAGCGTAGATCACGACATCACCGCAAAGAGCGTCGTCGCGTAGCAGGATTTCATTAAGAAAAATTCATCGACCGCGGCGGAGCAGCCTTATATATATACCTTCTCTTATGCAGGGCACTCGCGAGTGCGCGTGCGGTAAATAAGGCCTAGCTGGAGCCCGTTAGGAAAAGAGCCGTTTCTCTCTCTCTCTCTTTCGCTGTCCACGTGTTGTGTACGAGCTGATAGGTAAATTTAAAGAGAAGCAGGTACTACGCAGCTGCGGCTTTTCTTTTCGCGGGGAGACGCATTGCAGATTCGCTGGAGTTTATAGGCTGCTAACACCTAGTTGAAAATTTACTTCTGAATTAGCTACCTACATTATTTGCTTTATCAAAAAATCATAGAAATATAAGCTATACTGAGCTTACTTGGAATTACTTCTTATCTACATTCTTTAATTTGAGAAAGCATTCTGCTGATTCAGTTGGCAGTTGTTTTTTAAGATTACAATTATTTATTTTTAGCTCGACCGAAATGACATCATAAGAAATGCCGAGCGCAAGCAAAAGACATCGAGCGAGTGCAGAGCCTCGTCCCATTTGCAGCTCAGGGAACAGCGCACACAGCATCAACATACGGAGAGAGAGAGAGAGAGCTTGCTCTCCGAATATGGCGTCAGCTCGCGCAGGTCCGCACACTTGCGCCGGTGCGTTCTACGGTGCGCAGCAGATGCAAGCCGGTGGTCCCCGTCAGGTCTCCTCTCGCTGCACACTCGTACGCGCGAATAAAGCATAGAGCAGCGGGCGTCCCGGTGACAATTAACAGTCTCTGCCGGCCACAAATCACTGCGCAAAGCTCTAATCACTGCACCGCCGCTGCGGCGAGACTAGTTTCTCTCCTTCTTCCTCTTCATTTTCTCTCTTTTTCGCACCAGACGAGCCACAAGGAAAGAGAGATCCTTTTAATGCGCTTAAGCGCGAGCGAATTCTCGCGCGAAAGCGGGGGCTTTATTTAGTGCCGTGAATTTTCCAAGGATTCTGCAAAAATTTCAGCATGGAATTCCAGGATCCTAATGGAATAAAATGTTTAATTTATTTTTATATTTATCAGAACCAGAGAGATATGCCGGTCAATTGTCGTCTTGGCAAGACGTTCGAGTGCTCGAAGGCCCATTTTCGAAATATAAATCGTCAGAAAATACATCCTCCGCTGCGCAGCCTCGCGGAGCTACTCACCTGTTATAATTCAGATTACACACTTATCAATGCCATTTAGAGTTATTTATATATACGCGCGTCGATTCGCAGAATCGACTCAACTCTTTCTCTCTCTCTCTCTCTCGATCTGATTGAATATATATCGACGTTTAATGCGATAAAGCAGCGTGTATAAGGACAAAGAAAAAAGGTGCAGTACACGAGATTCGCGAGGGGGAGGCTGCAGCAGCAGCAGCGAAAAAGGAGGAGGTTATACTCGTCGCCGCAGGAATGTCGTTTATCATTTTACAATATATAAAACGACACTCGACGCGACTCTGATGCGCAGTGTGTGACGCGTACCGCTCGATAAAGGACCGGCGCAGATATGCAGGTGCGATTAAGTGCGAATCTGCGCGGGAGTCGCTCGCGCGTCACCTATACGTGACGCGCAGCTTTGACTCGACGTGTCAGCTCTGTCCTTTTACGAGTAGCTCGCTCGCTCGCAGTCCTTTTTCAGTGCCCGCGATTGCTATGCTAATTCCGCCTTAATATCCCGTGAGTTATGGCCTCTGGGGGGAAAATAGCCTCATTCTTTCGGCCGAATCCGCGAGCGTCTGTGCGTGCATGCCAGTTTATCTGAAAACCGCATCGTCGCAGTTGCATATTCATTAAGGCTTTGACGCCACTGCTGCTGCTGCTGCTGCTGCTGCTGCTGCTACTTTAGCTTTTTCTTCTTTCAGGAAGTTTAACGAAGCGTTTGTGCTGACGCTGAGAAAAATCGTTTTAGGAAAGTGCATTGCCGTGATTTATATACGCGAACTGTCGCGCGGTTCTGAATAGAGTTTGCGAGTAGCGCGCGGCTGATAAAAGTCGTCGTCGTGTCCAACGTCGTCTACTACAACCGCATGCGCGGTTGCAAATGAAAAAGCAAGCAACTTAATTTCCAGCAATAAAACACCGTCTCAATCACACAGTCCTCGCAGAGAGAACAATTATACGAATCCTCTCAAGCTCAGACAAAACACAAGCCTTGTGCAGCATAACAACATTAGCGCACACTAACTCTCGTACTAACGCTGCAGACTCTCTTAACCATGCGCTGCGAGCAGCTTCTGCCTCTCGCAAGATTGCTATGCTAATTCCTCTAATGTCGCATGAGTTATAGACCAGCGGCAGATACGCAACTCTCTCGTCCCTTCCGCCATGTGCTGCAGCGCACTTATATGTATATATACACCCGTCCTCTGTACAGTACAACGGAGGCGGAAGAGACGACGCCTTAAGTAGCCGCCGCCGCGCAATAATATTCCCGCGCATATCTTACGCGTCCCGATAAATTGAAGGCGGCGGCGCTGTGTATAGGCTACGCACCTTATCTCCGTATAGTACGTGCCACAGCCACTGCTTCTTCCTGCGCCGCCGCCGCAGGAGTTGAGCTGCTTTGATCCGCGCGGACCGTAGGTATGAGGCGCTAATTAATCTCCGCTGATTGAGATTCGATAGCAATTAAAGGGATTTACCAATTTCCGAGAGATTATTACGTACAAAGTCGGCGAGATAAACGCGCGCTTTGTCGCGAGTTTCGCGTAAAAAGCCGAGCAGGAAGTTTGCGTAATACGAAATAATGTGATGCAATTTTGAATTTCGCGCAATCGCGGGCTAAGCTGATTAAATTCCTGTTAGTCATTTCGGTATTTACGAGTAGCTCGAATAAGTTTCCTGGAAAATCGAAATTGCAGCTCTCTGACTGAGAACCTATTTAACTTTTTGTTCTCGTCGGTATTACAGGGATCAGTTTACCGGTGTAATAAATCGATTCTACAGCATCGGGATCATTCAATCGCCGAGTAATAACCGGCTGCAGTTCTATCAACCAAGTGCGAATAGGGCTCGAGAGAGAAAGGAGCGAGGGGAAGCCCTTGGTGGCCGGTCATCAGGTATAGTAATAAGCAAAACCAATATTAGCGCCGGTAATTGCCGCTCGGAGATATCGCATCTAAACGCTCTCACGGCTATACATATCCGTGCGCGTAATGAAGACGAAGCCGCCGCGAACACTTGCTGTATATTATAATAACGCGTGTGTTTGTCCAACCTTGCCAGGATGTAAGCACACCTCGCCTTATCCGCCTTAGCCGAGGACGACGACGCGATCGGTGTGCCATTGACGAGATATGAGGCGTGTCTAATAGCGCCGATCGCCTTGGCTCGATTTAATGATGAGCTTCCTCTCGATACGAGACTTTGGGCTGCGTCTTCGCGCGGTGACATGCTCCATTGGATCGGACTTGCTGCGCGCGCGGGAGGAAGTGAGATCACGATCGTCGAGACAATAATATATGAACAGTTGGAGGGCAGCGCAAGTGCCGAGACGAACCTTGCAGCGTTATTTCCCCGCACTTATTCTTATTTATTCCATGATTAATATTGAGTAACGATTATGCATGCAATCGATGACTTCTCTCTCTCTCTCTCCAAATCTGTCCAAGCAAATCGAGGACAAGCCAAAGAGAAAGCCCGTAGACGTCTCTAGCTGGCGAACGCGATCGAGGGCGCATCGATCAGATGCATCTGCTGTGCAGCTCTTTCTACATAATATATATGCTACATCCACCCTAGACTCTCGTGTCAGTGTCTCGGCGTATTCCGTATGATCGGGTTTATTGGCACGTGCGCTCTTATGGCTCGCAATACGCGGATGGTAAGCCTCAACTTATATATACTATATATACTCGGTGCATGCCACCCAGATCGCGAGGACGGTGAGCAGCGATCCGTGAACTTGACACGTTTGCATTCGAGTTATGTGCCGCGCTGAGTTAGCCGGTTGGCTCTTGTAGACGCCGCGATTTTCAGCGCTCGGTGTGCCGGTAATGAGCCGTCGCTAATCAGGAAGAAGGGAACGCGCCCGACGGCGACGACAGCGAGAAACGCGATACGCCATATAGCCTAGGAGGCGAAAAAATTCGCCCTTTTTACCGCCATCGTTGTTTTTCCGCGCGGGAGATGAGATCTGATATATACGGCTAGCTCGTACGCGGAGAGGGAGAAAGAGCAACGTTCGAGTAAGTCGTCCGATAATCGTCCGCTCATAATACACAGATCAATTATAAATTAACGACTATCGCGAGTTCGAGTGCTTGCACATTCCGCCGACTTTCTTTCCTTGGTGAAACACAATGAGGCAAGGGCTGACGATGTAACGCTTTCATTAATGCCAACAATTCCCGCGTAACCGTGATTTACGAAACGAGCCCGGTCTCTCTTTTACGGTCTCCCGCGGCCGAGCGAGCGCGCGCGCGCGAGTCTTTATCATTGTCATCGCGCACGCGCTCTGACGTTTAAGGGTAAAAAATTTACGCCCCACTCTCTCTTTCTTGGCTTCCTCCGAGAGGAGTCGAGAAAAATACGCTGACGAATCATTTGCCAGCGCGCAAGCGCTTGTATGATTTACGAAAGTTGTATATCTCGCTTAACGCGCGTTGACAATAAATTTGCCCGTAAAAGGCTCGTCTCGGCTCCGCCACGTTTACGCTTATTTAATAATCCATATGATTTCGAAGGATGAAAGATGTATCGGCCGCTCGGTGAGTTATGAACGCGAATATGTAGGCTGCTTTATAGTTGTCCGAGCGAAACAAATGCGAATAACAACGACACTTAAGACAATGAGTTATGCCCCTCGTTACACCGCAAACTTCCGCCGTCGCGCTTTACTGCGTCTGTGTGTACTTTGCTCTTTCTATATCTGCGTCTCAATTTACGATTGAAGTCACGCCTCGCGTAATTAATCCAACGGCGCGCCTCCATTATTTTATGCCCCGGCCGCCTAAAGTAAACTCGTTTTTTACTATAGAGCAGCTATTAAGCCGCTGACTTTCCAGGAAGCCGGAGCAGCAAGTGGACTCGAGCCCTCTCCGCATACCCTGTAGCAGCTTCCCTAATTTCTTTGAGTGAAACAATATCGAGTTACCGACGATGTATATCTCTCGCGCAAAACCAGCGAGAGACGCACGTGCTTCCCCGCGTATAATACTTATACTCGCTACCGCGCCAACTTATCTCCTACGAATCTACGGCATTATGTGCATGTGTGTGTGTGCGTTTGCCTCCTCCGTATGGCCGAGAAAAAAGCCGAGCACAAAAGCGGACAGACGAGCGACGGAGGGAAAAAGTTGAATAACCCCGTACAGCGTGATTCGAGAACGAAAGTTTATAAGGTGCATAAGCAAATAACGGAATTCCCGAGATTCCCCGGCTTAGCTGTGCGCTGTTTTGTATTTGGGCATCCTCGTCGATGCCGTATTCGCTCGGGGGGATTATTTATGGGGCGATCGTTTTGAAGGCTCGCGAAATCCATTGGAATCCGACGGAGAAGTGTTTGTGTATACTGCATATACGCGTCCGCTGGAATCTTGTCGTGGCGAGAAATAATTAGCCGCAAAAGGTGATCGGTTATGGAAACTCTCACCAATGGCTCGATCTGTGCGCGGCTATTCGCATTAGTCGTCGAGTTTATTTGAATAGTGCATTTCACGTGCGCTTTATTCGATTAAATTGTTACAAAAAAGTCCGCACACAAAGAAACAATGAATTGCGTGTTTCGAATCCTTGAAAGGATTCCGATGATCGTCCGCACCTGTCTCTCTCGAGCACGTGTACCACAGCTACTCTTCTTTGCCTCGTCCTTTGACAAACCGCACCGACACTCGCCACCCAGCGCGCGAAATTAGGCCTCGATGGGCAAAAAGCGTCGTCAGGGACCGGCGAATCTCGGCTGCTTAAAATTCCTGCGTATCGGGACGCACGTCAGTGATGGATCCTCCTCCTTCGGACTATATACCAGCGAGATCCGAGATTACGTTTGTCCCCCTGCACGTGAGAGGAGAGAGAGAGAGACAAGTGTGTCTCGTCGGCTAAAAGTCGCTGTTATATACGTCGATTTGATGCCTCGACGCGGCTTATAAGCGACTTGTATCTCCTCGGTCGACTTGGTTTTCGTGTTGAGGCTTTACCTGCTTCGAACTATGTTTCAGGAACACGAGTCTGCTTTGCTCGCCTGTCGATCCACGTAAGTCGTCGCGTGCTTTATAAAGGATAAAATATTTACATGCTTTATTTACAAACGTCGCCTTAATCTCCTTCGAGCTAATATACTTATGTAGGTTATGTTCTTTGGAGCTTGCGCTATTTTTGTTCGTAGAATTCGACGAGGCGATTATTTATCTGCTGCTGAGGTCGGATATTACTCGAATCGTTGTGTTCCAAGATTATGTTTCTCAATCTAGTTATCTGCGAGATGGAAATCCAATTAGTCGAATGCAAACATTTTTCAAAAAGGTTATTTCAACAAAAAGAGGTCATTGTCAACGTTACAATTTCGGTGGTTATCGGCTGCGGATCTGCTACAACAATCCAACGAACGCTTTCACCGCAAGCGGGAGTCGTGAGTGATCCGCTGTAGGAGAAGAAAGATTTTATTGCTTTCGGCAAGAACAGCGACAGATCAAACCCGTTCACGGTGTTCGAATTTCCAAAATTCAGAACCGTTCGGGTCTCAGATGAGATTATCTCCATTCCAGGATTAGGCGAAAAGTTGTCCTGATGTAGAAAAATAAAATATACCATGTATTGTGTATCACTTTATGGTATAATACAAATAATCTGTACTCACATTGACTTGAAAGAGCATTCCTATCACTGCTACTCCGTCAGGTCGATTCGTTGCTTCAGTCAAATTCCGGTATTTACGGTTTATATGCACCATATGAAGTTCGCAAGCATACCTGAATTTTTTAACAATATAAGAACGTTTAGTGGAATAACCCGTTTTGAACATTGGCGTGAAATTACATGTATAAAAATGATGTACTTTTGACCGTTGATACTGTGCTCAGTTCCGTTAGTATCTTGAGTACCCCAGTGTACATGAGCGTTACTGAATCTGTAAACTTCATCGGAGAAAACGGATCCCGTGATACTCGGCGTGTTAGCCCGCCATGTGCCAGTTAATTGAACTGTAGTTATATAACGAAACTTGTCAAGAATTTTTAATTTTAAAATACATCATCCCCTTTAGATCTAATTCCTTACTTGTGTGTCCTTCGTTATTGACAGTAAATCGTTGAGGTTGTGCATTATAATTTACAAACTTCAGAGCACGATTGCCATTGTTTTCACCCAAAACATCAGGTCGTAGATCTATCGGAGATTGATTTGATCCAGTGTTACAAATTGGCGAAACGGCTCCCCACGCATTTAAATCTTGATAATCCCAAGCAGCTCCTACGCATTGATAGAAATATGCGCTTATTACGTAATTGGTCAGTCAGCACGTAGTAACGGGTGTAAAATTACGAAATTACCTTGGTGAAAGCAATTCCAGAGCAGAAAAATAGTACACAAGTTTTTCACCTTGAAAACCGTCATGACTTCGCGTAATCACTTGTCATTAATTGTAAAACTTGATCGATACAGAATTGTAAAAATTACGTAGCCCGATAGATTCGCGTCTTGCTTTACTTGGTTGTAGAAAAGATACTGATGTGCGCGGGCGACAAGACGTTCTCCGCGATCTAGTGAACGTCGCGTATGAGGGGGCGAAAGGCACAGAATATGCCGGTTTTGCTCGGAAAAACACTTAACCGTCTAAGCAAACGTTTTTTTGTAAAATTACAGAGGAGATGGAATTTTTACGCCCCGTTATTGATGAGGTAAAGACGCGAGAAAGAATCACAAAACCAGCCACTGTTCGCGAAAGTTATAATACTGGAAAGATTCAGAATTAATTTCTCACTCTTTATCTTCAACTCGCACTATAATGTACATTTGTAGTGATTAAGCAAACGTCTTAAAAATCTAATTATCTAATCTTATCTGCATCTGGAAGCAACGCGCATATCAAATATTTCACATTCAAATGGGTCAATAGAAGATCTTCCAGTGATAAATCACTTATCATTCATGGAGAAGATCAATTAACACATTCCAAACTCGTAGTTGTGTGCAGCGTTACGCTGTTCGCGTACAGTTCTTCTTATGTCTATAAACTGGGATATTAACTACCTTGTTTACGTATAATTTTTTACCAAAGTGAATGTAAAGTACTCGAGAGCAGCGCGTTCCTATAAGAATACCACAACGAAAGGTATCGCAAGGTCTTTGTTTATCACACACACACAGCAACACCAAAGCCATCAGCAGAGGAAAATCTAACCGCACGACAGGAAGTCACATACAAAGAGCGAGCATAATACAGCTTTTCCCCGTAAATACGCAAATCGCATCAAAAACCAGGCTACAGGCAGCATAGCATCATCAGAGAACACGGAAGGCCGAGCTAAGCGGCAGAGGAGAGCACGCAGCCGAGTTAAAAGCATGTTAAAACGGTAGCGGAGCCTCGAAACGGAACAGCGAGAGAAGGAGAAAAGAGGAAGAGGTGACGAGAGGCCCTCGAGAGCCGCTGAATGGCCTGCCCTTTTCGAGAGCCGGATGCGTCGTAATCCAGCTGATGGAACATGCCTATACGAGAGAAGAGGTCGTTCGCGCGAGCCGGCGAATGGACAGGAAGTGGTCCGACCATGTATGAATGCGAGAATTGGATTAAGCCGTGCAGCGCGGCAGCGGCAGGTCCGTCGAGGGTATAATAATGCACACACACACACACGAGCGAGCGCGCGACTAATTCCCATATCCATAGCGCCTGGATGTTGTTGATCTTGGATGATACTGCAGGTTTAACAAGCTACTTCTGTCATTTCCGCTCTCGCTCCGCGCTTTCTGCCTCCGCATATCCATCTACCTGCTTTGAGAAATTGAGATGCCTCCAGATGAGGATTCACTCTGGCGGGAGCTGGTTTCTCTCTTTCTTCGCGTGTGCAATATGCAGAAGAGCCTTTTCGAGATGTGCACAAAGATGCGGCTTTTCTAATTTAATCAAAATAACAATGTCGGGACTCGCATGCATACGACGTTTCTCATTTACGTGCCAGCGGAATTAAAAGGCTGCACATCAGAGATTCAGAGGAGAGAGAGAGAAACGAGGCGAGGGACGAAGAAGGACTAATTAGACGACGCGCGCGCGAAATGTGCCGATGGTATATCGGTCTCGATGGTACGGTCCGATTGTAAATGGTTCCGCAGGCGCCCCGAGAGCAGTGTGTCCAGTGGTCCCGGTATATGGTCGCGGCGCAAAAAACGAAGAGCAAAGGTGCGTGTGCTGCTGCTGCTGCGGCTTCATACGTGGGCTTCATTACCGGCTCGTGTTAATTAGTGCCAGATAGCCGATCGACTCTTCGCTGCTACTGCTGCTGCTGCTGCTGCTGCTGCGGAGGAACAGAGCGACGATTTTTCGCGATCGAGACACATTGACCTCGCGAACAAAGCACCTTGTCGCTGCTGCAGTCGATCCCGTACACGTACGTGCTGTATATCTCGCACGTGTGTGTGTGCTTGTATTAACGGATGGCTATTTTTAGGACGACTGTTTTTATTTACAAGCCGGGAAACCAGTTTGTTTGCGGCTGGCGCATCGATTAACTGGATGCGTGCTCGGATTTCACTTTTACCATTTTAATTGCGCAATAATATATTGTCTTATGGTTTCGATTTCGCCAACTGGTCTGTATTCGCATGGGGAATTTTTCGGGTCCGCTGGTCAGCTCGTTTGTTAGGCATGTTGATTACTCGGACAAATGTTAATAGCGCAATTTCGAGCAGGTACAATTTCCTTTATTAGCATTTTATCCGCCGAGTTCGGTATTATATATTATACGGGAGATGCTAATGAATACGCGAGATTGTAAGGGTAATGCTACTCCTTAAGGTACACTTTATAGTCTGCAATATGGCGAGTCCATTCATAAAGAACGACTTATTATTCGAGCGTCGGCGCCCATAGCGAAAAAATTGACGATCATTAGCAATCCTCCGGCTGTTGATTCATCAAAATTCATTGAGCATTGTCCTCGGCTCGAAATGACAGACTCCGGAGACAGCGCGGGCTGAATAAAAAAGAAGAGCAGAACAAGAAGAAGAAGAAGAAGAAGAAGGGCAAAAGGAGAATCACGTGGGAGTGGACACGCCTACCGCGACAACCTGCCGCGGCGGCGGCGGCGGCAGCAATTAACATGAAGAGAGCGCGTTCGGAAGCCTCCCCTGGAGTGAGCGCGAGCTTTAATGTTAATTAACGAAACGAAACGCGCAGCTACTACGGTGGCGGCGGCACCTCAGTCTAATGCCGCGCACGGAAACGACGAGTTCGCGGCAGTAAGTATAGTCGCGAGTCTCTCGGCGTTTCTACGTCTGGCATTGTTTACGGCGAGAGCTGACTATCCGAGTATAGCGATCGCGCGCGCCGGCAAACATATTGTCTCGACTTTATAGACACGTTTAATTTTAATTGGCCTATTAAATTGCTAATTGATCGGGAAGCCATATGCACGGGTAGATGATAATTACCGGCCGCTTCTGCTGCTGCTGCTGTACTGAGAGGGAATATGCTAATAAGAGGACTTTGTTGAAAATTATCTTGCGCTTTGCCGAGATTGCTGAAATGGGCTCTCCTCTCTACCTTTTTAACGGCTGGAATGTAGTGTTTCGTGTGCATGGAAATGGACTCTAAGAGTGACTCATTTATTACCCGCAGCTGGTTTCGGGCTATTTTTTCACCTGCTGCACATTATACGGGGAGAAATGTATATGAAGAGATCCATAAATACGGGTAAAAAATGTATTAGGCGAGATGCTACTACGATTAATCCCGGCAGCCGTTTTGTTAAACGGAAGTTGATCGATTCTGTTTTGATGGATTCATCGAAAACACGAGCTTTATGCTGCGCGAGAGCACAGCCCCGAAGGATCTCACAAAGCCTATGGAAGAATTTCATCAATCTTGCGCTGCAGCATCATTCAACGCAACTCAATAATAAAAATCCTCGCCGAGAGTCGGTCAAAATAAAGCTCGTTCTCGGTATATATGGTGTATATAATCGTATACAGACGACGTGAAATTGTCTGAATGAATAACGTCGCACCCACACCCCGAGAAAGAGAGACGCTTAATCACGAGGCAAAATAGACAAGACTGCGCGATGTAGGGTCGCCGGCGGTCGGGAGGATCTACAAAACACGGGACGGGAGCTGAATGGGCGATTTTCATGAATGCAGGTCATTAATTCGCATTCAGCTCTCTTGAGTGCGCGGCTGCGTCAACCTGCCATTGTGCAGTCGTTGTACCGCACGCGAGCGGGGCAAAGATTAACTCTCTCGTTGTGTGCTGTACGAAAAACGCTGCGCCGCCGAAACATTAGAGCTCGGGCCTCCCTTTTCATTATTTAACTCTCTCCGTGCGCGTGGGAGCAATGAGCCGCGCAGCCTCGAGGCTTTCGAGCAAAGGGGTTGCGCTCTTTGTGGGAGAAACTCTCCGAAGATTTTTCTCCGGAGAATCGATAATTAACTCTCTGAAAAATGAAGCCATCTTACAGCGGCATTGTCGTACAGCAGATCCAAACGACTCGGTTGTACCACTTTCCGCTGCTGTTTCGCACACTGCAGCGCTCGCTTTTCAATGCGACAAGCGATTCTGCGTGTGGTCTTATAAACTCTCCCGAGGTGTATAGAGCACAGAGCATGCGCTGCAGGAAATGTTCGCCACGAAATTCATCGTTCATGCAATCCCACGCGTCCATTACGATCCGGGATCCCTACCGGTGTGCGCGCGCGCGCTGTGTACTACGCGCTTGTACACGAAAATGAAGAGGAAGAGCCGAGGTGTGGTCCGGCATTAAGCAGCGTTTCCTTAATGCGAGGCACTAAATTTCCTCGACTTTTTTGCCGCCGCTCATTCGCGTATAACAACCTGTTTCTAATTTTCCTTTGTGTTACGTAACGGAGCAATAACACGCTACTCTCTCTCTCCCTCTATACCTACCTGCGGCGTTGGTGTAGTCGTCTTTTTTTCTTCTGCCTCTGCAGCGATAGATTTGTGTTATTCGTGTAGTCCGGAATACTGCTCGGTTAAATAAACTTCCCAATTATAATTGTTATTGTACGTGAAAATAAGACAGCTGGCTAATCTCGAAATCGGCGGAGAGATTTACTGCGGCGACTTGTTGACACCCAATTTTTCGAGAGCCGTAAAAACACGTGAAATAGAGTAGGATTTTCACAGCAGCGCAGCCCTCCGCACTCGACTTATCGACATCGCCGGATTGAGTCCCGTTAGCTTTTTAAAGTCAGGTGCCAATTTCGCGGCTTATCTGATGGAGCCGCGGCGTCGAAGAGGAGAAAAGTGCCGTTCGGCTGCTGCTGCTGCTGCTGCTGCTACTCTCCGGGGGGAATTAGCGCGACAGAGCTGTCAAAGTGAAAGTCTGCATCAGATAAAAGGGAAATATATGCGCTCTCGGCTCTGCTCGTGTGTTTGTTGAGCAACGCGTGCTCCTCTCCCCCGCACACTTATACACTCTAATACACGGCACGTGGCCAGTTTATCGAGAGGAAAAGGTCTCGAAAAGAACAGAAAAAAGAACAGAGACGTTGTTCCGCAGTCGACCGGAGGACCAAGGCAAGCCGACATTAAATGGCCATTAGGCTGACGCGTTTCCGAAACACGCTTTCGGAGCAGAGCGCGTCTCATCCCCCGCAGCCACGACAGGTGGAGCGCGAGGAGGCCAGTGACCAGGCGCAAGATTCATCATCATCCCTCGTTCGAGGCAAGCTGCTCGGCTGCCGCAGTACAATAGTATATAGTAAATGCACGTGGCGGGGGTGCGCTCCGCATTTTGCTGCTGCTCCTCCGTGGACCGTTCGATTATCGCGAGATGGTCGGCGCGCGCCGGAGGGATCGATTTATTATCGGTGCGAGAGAGAGGTGAGGGGCCCACACTGGCGCCCGATCCCCGGCACACGCCATATGCGGGTATAGGCCATTCGGCTGATGAATTATTGTGGCGATTCAGGGGAAACAGAGGGAAAACTAATGAACGCCGGGGGGAGTTATTTACATGCGCGCACGTTGTTTCTGCCGCTTTAATGGGACGAGAGGAGAGAGAGTCGTATCAAAGTCGTATCTTGTTTGCGCATGATCGGCAATCGCGACACCAGGATACGAAGGCAAATGACAAACCGATCTACTCGTAATGCACGGCTATATTTCACGTGACAGTACAAATACGACGAATCCAATTAAGCGAACTTGATTCAATACACGGCTGCATCTATCGTGCAGTGTCATTTCGAGAGCCCCATCATCGTCGACCGGCGGCAGCAGCAGCAGCAGCAGCAGCCTCACCTGCATCGCGTATCTCGATTACGCATCGTCGCGAGAGCGCAAACAGAGAAAGCGAGATATAAATCAAACAAAAACACGCAGCCGGTGTGTCTAAATGCGCAGGGGATGTGTGTCGGCCGGGGGGATCCTATGTATATATAAATATACTCGATCTCCTCGACAGTTGCGGCTACAAATGAGCCGCGCGTATATATCGCTTGTCAGTTACGCACGAGACGCCGCCACATGGTGTAATTAAAAAAAAGTGGGAGAAATGGAATGAGCCGCGTTTCTTTGTGCCACGCGCTCTCCGACGTGCCATATGGTCCAGTCGATCGAAGAGGAGAAAAGTTGAAAACTTTACATCCCTCTCTCGGTCGGCGCGTTTGAGGACCTGCCGCTGCCGGCGAGCCTCAATGATAGCGTGGGCGGCTGTTCTTCTTCCTCTGGACTGATGCTTTGCTTCTGGAATCCATTGACTGTAGTGTAGTAAAAACATTCCCTTAATTCTCGTTGAAAATCCAAATTGGATTTTTCCAAAAATTCAACGTAATTTTACACTCACAATAAACGGCAAGACCCGTGATTTACGTTTACGTGCAGTAACGTAAAAAGAGTAAAAACGCAGCGCGGTATAACAGTATTACGAAAATAAGTATAAGAGCCCTGCGGGGTGAGTCGACGATTTACTTAAAAGCGTCGCATATAATGAAGACGAAACCGAGAAACCAGTGTTTGACGTTCAGGGAATCTCAGAGCGAAGCCAAGACACTTTTCACCTCGCTCAATTGTCCCCTTGAAAATTACACGGTTTCAAGTGGCCAGGCACGTACGTCCGACCACACCCACCTGTCGCAAAATCTTTCTCTCTCTCTCTGCTCGCGGCTGTACAAAGCGAGTCGCTCTCGCCTCTCCACTCGAGCCTCTTTGTTTCTCCGAGAAAGAGAAACAGTCGGAGCCACTCGAGACACTGTGCGCAGTGCACAAGTGCAGCAGCAGCAGTATAATAGCTGCTGTCCCGAAAGATCCTCCGTGCAGACTATAGTCGCGCGTATAATATAACTTGTAGACTCGGTGACTTTTTAAAAGTTTTGCACAGTCGCGTTAAATCAAAAGCCGGCCCTCGACAAAAGCGCCGCCGGCTAGAGCAGCAGCCAAAGCATCAAAGGATCTCGAGACACCGTTGTGTTGCAGCGGCATAAAGACCGTTAACTCTAATCGCGCGCGAGCCGCCGGTCAAGTCTGCTCATGGGTCTGCCGAGAGGACTTTTTTTCTCTCATCCACTATGCTCTCTTTCTTCCCTGACTATCCTCTATTTCTCGCCGCAAGTTAGACAATGATTTGAGCGAGTCTTCCGAAAATTATTGCAGCCCCTGGCGGCCGAGTTCTCCGCCAGCTAAGTGAGCTTGATAGATGACGGCGGATGGCTAATTCGAGATTCAAAGTGCAGCGCTTCGCAGACAATGGGCTGGTACTCTGCTGCGGCAGCCGGAAAATTTACGAGTGAAATAGAAATCTCGCTTGTCAATTTACGAGGCTCAATTTTACACGGCAACAATAAGCCGTGGTGCTGGCTAAAAAATTACGAGCTGCGCATGGCTGCTTTTTTTCGAATAGTCTCGCGGCGTTTTCCCATGATGTTCGGCGATAAGAGCCCGAGGCTGATGTTTTTCTATCAAAACACTCCTCTCGGCAGGACGAACGTGAGAAGATGATGCGATTATGAGCATTGATCCCCCCGAGATTTTCGGTGCACACACGTATATGGGTACTCAGACAATTCCACCGCGAGATTACGAAAAACTCTCTCGATTCTCAGGAAATGAAAAAAGTATACGTACTTACATAGAGAGAGAGTCTCGCAGCGACAGGTAGATATAAGGCGATCGTGTGAGAAAGGGAATCTCTCTCTCTCTTCGGGCTCGAGAGATGTTTGAAAGGATTGCGAAAGATTGCGGCTGCACAAAACGACGCAGCCACGTAAGAAGCTTCTCTCAAAAGTGTGAAAGAAAGGCATAGGTGGAATCAGCAGCAGCAGCAGCAGCAGCAGCAAGTAGCTCTCGAGTGGGACGTGCGTTTCCAGGCTTTTCCGTGGCCGCGGAGGACTCGGGCTTTTCCCATACCGGCAAAGGGGGGCTTCTGCGTATTTTGAGGGAAAAAGGTCGGAAAAAACGCGGCCGCAGCACTAATAATAGAATGGGTTTCCAGGTTTCGGCGCTGGCCGAGCAGAGACTCGCTATAGCTCCGTCTCTCTCCTCGGTGGGAAAGGACTGAGGGACTGGGTCTCTCTGCGCAGCAGCGCCGCGTTACCGCTATTATATTGTGGTCCTGCGGGCCGCACAAAGAATCTCAAGGACACGACATCCTCTCCCGGGCTATACTCGCACGCGGCAGACCGAGCGGCGTCGATGACACTCCATGAGAGAGAGAGAGACTCATCACATCGGACTCGATGCGGGGGTGGAGGTAACGAAGCGAAAGGATTGGGGGCAAAAGAGTGAATTTCATCGCGAGATCCTTTATGCCGCGACAATGGAAAAGCCTCCGGGGATGCTGTGTGTGCACGAGTTTCCTTCTTTCTCTCATTCACCGTTCTTCCTGCTTTCACTCGTTTTTTTCGGCCGATTTTCTTCTCTAATTTTTCTGGCCTTTCTCACGTCGATTATTTGGTCTTCTCACAGGTAACTCGAGAAGTTTGATTCCGTATCGCTTATGCGCGTGTATGATTGTGAGATTAAATTTATTTTCGCTCTTCTGTAGGGTAAATTTAACTGCTCAAGTACTCGGTGTAGTACTTAAGTAATACCGAAAACTGAAATGAAAAATGTAAATAGAAAACAGTGAAAATGGGCGAATCCAAAACGCTTAAATGACAATGAAACGCTTACAATATGATACGAAAATAATAAAACCATCTCTGAATGCGGATGATTTTGAGACTCCGATGCAACAGGTAGCTCATAAACGAAAAACGAGGCACAAATCTCCCTCGGCTGCAGCACAAAGCGAACAGGAGAGCCGTGAAAAAAGGAGAGCACGTACACACAATATTCTGTTTTCTAAAACGCGGCACTTTGAGAGAGTAGGCGCGCGCAATTTGAAATTCCGCGAGGCATAAAGAGGCCCTAAAAATCAGGTGTGTGTATCTGTGTGTGCTCTGATGCTCGGCGCGGCTCCTTTGAGCCGTCGGAGCTCGGTATATAGGTGTCGCGGTGGCCGCGCGATGTGTCACCACCAGCGTCGGCGACAAAAGGCTCGAATCCGCGTAAAAGAGAGGCGAACTCGTGCGCTCGCGCGCGAGCCACTCGTGATAGACAAGCGGCTCCGGCCTCTGAAGTTTCGCCGCACCGCGCGCGCGCGCGCCCGCGTATACGCAACTATAAGGGACAAGTGGAAAGATCGGGGAATTCTCATTCTTAGACGTGACGCGGCCGACAATTTTTTATGCACGGACGCGGAAACATTTTGCGCCCTTATTCTCTCTGCTGAGATGATGCCCTCGGAATTTCGCAATCTGATGCTCCTTGGGATTATACAGAGATTTTGTGCTCGTGAGAGCGCCATGTCAAATGCACTTTTTTGGGCATTTTTTCGAGCTTCGTTTCTCTACTACCTTTCGACACTTTTTCCTAATAAAGTTAATGGAAACGTAATTTCCCATTGTGAGGATTCTGTGAATATCGCAGTAGATGTATCGTGTGAGATCGATAATATGTTCCCGTGACGTAAATCATATCACAATAACATTCCATTAGCGTTTAGAATAACAGGGAAATGGGTGTATTAAGAGCTGTTATTTTCGAAAATTTACCGAAGGGAAAAAATAATAATACGGGTTAAGGGACGGGCGCGAAGAATGAGGAGGATGCGCCGAGGAAAAAAACTTCTTTTTCTGAATGAAAACTCCTGAGATAAAATCAACAAGTTCACAGAAACAAAGATGCGAATAGGTGCAGCGTACGGGCTGCTGCAGGTTCGAGGAAGATTACCGATACACCATGACGACATCGGCCCATTCAGGTATCGGGGACTTCCTTTCTTCTTTCGCCAGTTTCACAGGGCCACGCACTGCCTGTACGCGCCGTTTTGTGAATGGGAAAAATTTTTCGGAGACGACCCATAGAAAACGTAAGGTGCAGTCATTGTCGCCGGGACGCATGAATGAACCGAATGAAAGAAAGAGCGAGAGAGAGGAGAGGAGAGCGAAAGCTTGAACTCGGGGAACAAGTGTACCACTGTACTCTGCGCGTTGCGGAATGTCGGGAATTCGGCTTGATTTATAGCGTAGCTCCCTCCGGGGACCACATCCAGACTGGCTCGAGCGCAAAAAGCCAAGCAGGAGATCAGGACGATAATTGGAGTCATTATTTGTATTATGACGATGCTTTTTTGCCACGGAAATTAGGCTGATCGTCTGTACTATAAGCTCTTTTTTATCTCGGCGTTCGGGAATTCATTATACCTTGCGCGCACGGCAGTAGAATGAAGATAAAAATATCGCCCGTATTTGAGGTAAGTGCAGCACCTTGCCCGATTTATATCTCGAGAAGAATGTTTACAGTACGAGCTGCCGAGAGATCCGCAGAGATCGTCGAACCGCAATCAGGAAAAAACTATATGGCATAGGTGCACGAGTTACAAAAATGCCAACACAGCCAACGCTGTATTTACGTATATATAGGCAAAAGAATACTCTCGGAGATTACAGAAGGCTGGAATGCAGCTTCTCTCAAGTACGTATTGTAATGAGGACAATGCCATTATAAAGGTCGGTTGTCGCTGGCGGAGCGTTGCCGGGGTTTCGTTACTCTCGGTCCGAATAAGACCATTATTTGCTTCTTACGCCTGCGGGCCCTGCCTATACCGTCTACCTATACTCTGTGAGACAGGACCGCTACACTCTCTCAAGTCGGATTACCTTATGGAGTTCCTCGAGTGCGACAACGTTGCCTAAACGCTTTCTTTTCACCACGGGGGCCGTCTCTCTCTCTCTCTCGTTCGAGCTGACATTTTTTTCACCATTGATCGCGCATACCAAACTGACAAAACGTCTCTTTTCGGGGCACAAATTTATTTTCATATTCCTGCGATTTGACGAAGAAGAATGGAACGGTAAAGGTAGCCTCGAATGAAAAAGTAAGGCATTTTCTTTATATTTGCATCGGTATACTGTTTACATGCGTTGCAAGAAAATATTGTTATTGAAAGACCGTTTAATGGCACGTGTGATCAGAACGAGCGCTTAATAATGAATTACGACGTTACTCGAAGCGCAACGAGAAGAAGCATGACGACAGTGAAAAGAGAGCGCGTCAAATGTCGTCAAATGAAAAATCTGATTGGACGTATATAACGAACGCGCGCGCGCAGGGAAGAAAAAGGCGCCGCTGACAATATGAGAAGAAATCGTCGCACGTATAATACGCGCACACACGAGAGAGAGAGAGAGAGAGATTCAGTGCGATAGCCATGAATGAAGTCGTCTCCGGGCGATAAAGCGCCCGAGACAGGTAGAGTACCCCCTTTAAAAAAGCCCATAGTGGGAGTGAAAAAAAGAAGAGAAACGGTGAAGGAGAAGTGGCTGACAATGGCGCGATGATCCTCGTGTGTGACCGATTCTCGAGATCCGTCTTGTTTTCGTGTCTGCGCATCCGAGCGCACCGGCTAAATCTCCCCGGGCACAAAGCCGCTTTATAAAGTGGGTGGGACTTATAAAGTGACCTTTTACGAGCCCGATGAATGAGCGTCACGCGAACCGAAGTTGCCGGATTGAATTTTCCGAATTTCCTTTGCTTCACTTTTTTTTATTATTGTCGCTCTCCTTCTGATTTTTTCCTTTTTCCAGGCCCTGCGTGGGTATATACCTATAGAGGTTCGCGTGTGAACTCACCACACACATACAGATGAGACCTGTATGCTCGGATTGAAACGTCCTCGTTTGCCCCGTTCCCAGTGAGAAAAGATAAATCTTGTTTTCTTCCGAGCTGGCATTAAAAAACTGTTTAACCGCTCAGGTTCCATTGTCGCGCGAGATATTCGACGCGTTCGGGGGTCAACGGCCAATAACGCATTGAAAATACAAAGTATGTATACACGTTTTATTCAGTGTGTTTTGATATTTTTACGGCGTTCCAGCTATCAAAACTAGATCTACTCACCTTTTTCAAACCGCCTGGTTATACAATTTATACAGAATAACTATACTGCTCTCAACAAGGCGACGAAAAAAAGAGTCGACTTCTTCGTTCTGTCTCCCGCAGATATACAGTTCCGAGTGTGTGTAAGCCGATAGTCGGCGCGCGCGCGCGAGTCAACAAAATCGCGACAAGGACTCAATCCCATCGGATAAAGTCCCTCGCGATAAATCAGAGCGCGCATCCTCGCCGCGAGCACTGGCGTCGCGTCCTGAAAAGTGTCGAGCGAGCGATAATAATTTTGTCCGACAAGCTCGCGCTGAAAACTCGTACAAGTACTCGCGCCGACTCGCGACATAAATATAAAGCGGCCCGGCGAGTGTAGGCCTCTCTCTCCTGGCGCGTGCAATGCGCCTCACGCACGTTATTAGATTTATGGAAAAAGCTACCGAATTACATATACCAGCCATCGGGGCCGGCCCTCTCTTCTCTCTCTCTCTCTCTCCCCATTAACATTTTAAGGAGCTGATTCTCGTTTCCCCTCCGTCCACGAGAGAGGGACGCGCAGTTTGTAACGGTAGTTCATTAGCGAGACGCCGATTCCGCGAAGCAACCGCAGCAGCAGCAGCAGCAGCAGCGGCGACTGACACGGCCGGTCGTATCTCCTCTAATGACGTTAATCAGTCAATCGGAGTGACAGGGGAGGATCGCGAACCGGCTTTGTGCTCGCAAGCCGTGCAAATAAAAAATGTAACCTGCTCCTAAGCCGAGCGTGAGCGCGCGCGTATACGTATACTTACACCCACACCTCCTCCGCGAGGGATTTATTCGCCCGGTTATTCGTTCGTTCAGGATAGCAATTTTCGTGCCGAAAATCACGGAAGCTCTAAATCCTCGTGCGGCGGGTTATTTAAGGACCGGCGTAAAAAAGCGTCGCGGCGCAATGAATTAAAGGTGAAAAATTTCCCAGGCTGCATGTGCTGCAGCAGACCGAGACATTTTTTCCCCCCGCGCACACTGACATTGTTTATAACGAGTCATGTTTATATTCGCGAGTATCATGCGCGCGCGCGCGCGCGATCGACCAATTATCCGCCAGTTATTTGATTTATCGACTCTCTCGTTTCTGCTGCCCCCGACTCCTCGTAAAATCCTAACGGCCCTCTCTCTCTCCCTCTCTCAGCTGGTATACTGCACTGCCGCAGAGACAATGATAAAACAGAGAGCAGTAGAGAGTGACACGTCCGCGAGAGAGCTGCAGCTCTTACGTGCACGCGTCGCGGCCGTAAGTGGATTATTCGGTGAGCTCGAAAACGACCTGGATTTTTCGTAAGACGGAAGTCGGAGCGTTATCTCTCTCTTATTTCTCTCGTTTCAGCGCGGTTTACGCCGATTCAAAGTATACGATACAGGCACAGCGCTGGCCTACTTAAGCCTTAGGTTACGCACATTACGAAACGATATCGGCTTCGTTTTGAACAATGCGACGATAATTCACCGCTGAGAACGAGCCGTTCGCTTCTCAAACAAATTGCTTATAAAAACGTCGGACATTGTTACAGTTTGCCTTTTCTTTTTAATTCACGAGCGCCATTACCGCGCTCTCTCAAATGAGAATCGCATACAACAACGATGTAACAAATTTATTCACGGGAAGAAGAAGAAGATTGCATTTCCAAGTGTGTCTCTCATAAATACTCGTGGGATCGCACCCTCGGAAAATATCTGCGTTATTCTAACGGCGAACAGCAGCTAACAACGGTGTCGCTTCGCGGACTGTAATGACACCTGATCCGGCGTGGCACCTAACCAGCGAGACTGTCCCATCTCTTATAAGCGCGAGAGCGACGCGTGACCCGGAAACCAAGGCCTCTGGCCGTATACATTTTTCCTTGGCCAAAGACAAGGCAGCAGCAGCAGCAGCACCGAGATAGATCTAGATGCTCTCTCCCGTGCCTCCACCCTCTGCGGCACCCCCGCGCTTGTGCTGACTCGTCGCATTCTCGAGAGAGAGAGAGAAGTTTCCGCGTCGGTAACGAGAGAAGGAAAAAGACGAGGTGCTGCTGGGGAGAGAAAGGGGCGACGGCGGCGGCTACGGCGCAGTCGAGGTCAACTGGCTTTGGGGCATCGTGTGCATCGTGCGCGCGCGAGCGGATCATTCTACCCGGAAATAGTTTCCATCGACTGCAGCCACGGGCTCGGGGCGACTCTTTCGCCTCGTTCCCTCGGCGGCCATGTGCCTCGCTCATTTTCCGTTACCGTTTGGCCGATCTCTTTTTCTCTCTCTCTCTCTCTCGCTTCAGCTGAAATATGTACCGATTCTTTGCGTCGGGAAATAAAAATCTCAGACTACAGCGAGCGAGGCTTTCGTCAGCATCAGCCTCCCTTTCTCGATCAGATGGAAATGCCACTCCTTCGAGACTCGCGCACACACCTCTTCCTCTCAAGTGCAGATATATTCTATATACGTGTACGAACGACTTCCTTCCTCGATCACACGGGGGGGATAATTAGCGTATAACGCGCCCGCGCGACTTATCCGAGTGCATCGACTCGAGGGGAAGGGGGATATATCCTGCGCGAGCTTGATTTATGACGGCATTGTGTCTCGTGCGTTTCCGCGAGAAATTGCGCTTCGGAAATTTATTAGCTGGACGACACGGCGCGCGGCGACGATTCGCGACGCTAACCTGCGTGTGCATAATGATTGACCGATCAAATCGATCGGGTAATTTATGCTCGCGCAGAGAGCTCGATAAAATTCTAGAATGGTATCGCCAGGCATAAATTACGTCTCGTCGCCACTCTCGTCGCCTTTTTCATTTGCTATAATATATACCTTGATATAAGCGCGCGCGCACGTTTAGCGTAAAAAACATTGTAGGCCGAATTATCGCTCATCGGTCCACCCGCTATATACAAGGTATCGCATAGAGGAAGGGATAGCCGTCTACTCGCCGTGGCGTAACCTCATTAGTCGGCTGATGTCTTTCTTAATTGCCCGCCTCTCCCCTGTTTATTTATTGGCGCCGATCGTGAGCTGCAGCGCGGTACCCGGCTACTTGCGAGTCTTGGGCTACCTTCGCGTCCCCCGCTCTGCTGTGTACACTGTACATACACAGCACGTTATTATTGCACTGCTATTTCGCCATCGACGATTTTTCATCGCACACTTTTACACGCGTCAAAATCGCGATTTACGACCTGCATCCGACTAATAAGCCAGAGTTTTCCCAGAAAATCTGCTCGCACGCGCGGCCTCTCGAAATTAATTTCAGCGCGCGCGCATCTCATCCCAGCCGCGCGTTTATCGGTATAACCGGTGGATCGAATCTCGCGTACGGAGCGCCAATTTAACCTGCGGCCGAGAAAACTAGCTGCAGCCTGCACCAGCGGTAGCATCGACGAGGACAGCAAGGCGGTTCTCACGTGCAACCGGCTATCCAGTCGAGAATCGCGACCGGGAGTTTGTCTTGTGTGCCTTCGAGGGAAACGAGAGAAAGAGAGATGCGGACCAATTATAGATTTATTCGATGGACCAAATCCGCGCAAAGCAAACTCACGCTCTCGACTCTTATTTCTCCGCGGCTTCTTCACGACCCCCGTACTTTTTCCTCCTCTCTCGAGCTTCCAGTTGGCGTGCAAACTTTAAGCATTTACTTCGTATCTTTTACATAACTCATCGCGTCGCTGGCGCGCTCGCGCGACAAGTTTATTAACTTTGCCGGAGTTTCTTGTGAAATAATTGAAAGCTATAAAACACTCTCGAGTCTTATCGGAGAGGCAATTTTCCCTTCCTCGCAAAAACTTGCGATACACGATAAATCGCAAATTTTTCGACAAGTCAATTGACGATTATAAAACAATACGCGATCGGCGAGCCTCTCCTTTTAAGCGCCGCGCGCTGCACGACAAATTAATCGTCTCGCTTATAACCGCAACTAATTTCTCCATATACCCGTAAGAAAAAGAGCCCACGGATCGATAGCTCGGTATATACTTTACTGGCTGAGAAACTCTCGCGGCGACGCTGAAATTCATTTAGCTCTGAGCTGATAATAAAGCATCCACGCGTCGTGCGAACACTTCAATGGGAGCCGACTGCTGTTGGGCAAACAAAGCGCGAGAACAATGTGTTAATCAGCTCACAACGGCGATCGATTCTTGTGCACATGCTATACTGTCGATTTATTAACTCTCGAGTAATCTCTGCGTGCGCGCGCGCGCGTGGCGTCTATTAGATTTTGCATGTGGATTTAGGAACAAAAGCAAGCATGAGAATCCGTCGATTTCCACAGGTCTATATAATAATATACGACATTTCGAAAGACGGTATAATTCGGCGCAGGCATTTCATCCAACATTCCGGTGTAACGGTTTATCTCGCGTAAAAAATCGCACCGCGTTTCACGATCGGAGGGTCAAAATTTAAGACGAGAACGAAAATTATTTCAATGGGGCATAAAAACGAAATGCCGCCTGGCGATAGCCCGACAAGGGGCGAGAGAGAGAGTGCATTGTATTTTTTCGCGAATAATTTCTCCCCGAAAGCGACGACGAAACGTCGCCCGCGCGCGCGCGTGACAGAGGAGAAAGAAACATGATAAGAGGGGAGCCGCTTTCCAAAAGGAAACAATCGCAAATCGTCGATAAGACTTGTCTTGTACGAGGGGGCTAACATAAAGACGGCGCTGACGCAGTGGAGAGCTTCCCGCTGCTGCCATCTTTCGTATATACATATATATGGCGTGCTCTCTCTCGGCGTATATATACACAAACGGCGATTCTCTCGCGAGTGCAGCTTGTCGCAGTCCAGATATACGAAGAAGCAGAAGAAGAAGAAGAGAGAGAGAGAGAGAGTCTAATGCCACGATGAAATAAAGAAGGTGGAATCGCGCGAGGCAGGCACCCGCGGCTTGCTCGATAATATTGTTCTACAAATCTGACAGTAGCCTCGCCGTGCACTAAACCACATACGTATATACGGATACATACCACAGTCGAGCTTATATATATACGCGCGGATAAAGGTATACGTATGTGTGTACACGTAGGCAGCGCCGCACGCGCCCGCAAACTGGTTCCGCATCCGCGTGCATACATATTTGCGCGCAAAGAGAGAAAGAGATGACGGCTCAGAAGTTTATGGACAGTTCGGAATTAGATTGGAACAAGTCCAGCTCTCCCGCCGCTAAAATCATAGAACACACCGCGCGATTTTATTGCCGGATATTCTCGATTCCGACGAAATTTCAACGAGTAATGCGCGTATAGAAATATTTGTCAGCCGCGAGTGTCATAAATATAAACCGGCGAGCAAATCTGGAAGCAATGAGAGTGCGAGGGGGAGAGAAGCAGCAGCAGCAGCAGCAGCAGCAGCAGCAGCAGTCGTTGAGTTATTGAAACATTCGACATTTCTTTCGAATACTCTCCGTGTGTACCTGCGAGCCGGTGCTTTATTGAATTGGGTTGCATGATTTATTTCGCGCAGGCCGAACGAGAGAAAGAGCGCCCCGATTCTCTTTCTGAGCTGCTAGCATAAACAAGACCCAGCGAGATTGGGGCGTTTAAGGCTAAGTGACGACGACGTGCCTCTTAAAGTATAGCCAGGTGACAAACGCTCTCGGGAATGAGCGGGAAACTGGTCCGGAGAGTCATCGAACGCTGACGAGAATGTCGGAGTGTAGCCTTTTTTTTAACGGAATCAGCTTGTTCGGCGATTGGCGCAATAAACTTGCCGTTTCTCTTTTCTCATCTACTCCGCAAAAATAATCGGTTGACATCGGTGTTTCCGAATTTTCGAGTGTTCGTCAGGCGATTAGTCGAGATGCGAGAGAGATTGCAGCCTTAATTTATACGTCGACCGAGTGAGAAATTACTGGGCTTGGCTTGTAAAAGAAAAATAAAAAAATAAATAAGGTAAAAATGCCGCGCGAAAATGAACATCAGCTGCGCTCGTTGGTATTATTCATTAACGCTGGAGCAAAGGTGCCGCCCGGCCGATGAGTCGTTTGAGTAATGCCTGAAAATTAAGGTTCCGTGTTCACGCTTTAAAGTACATGTACTGCCAAATCGTTGTACTATATCAATCTCCCATCGGCTCTTTAAAGCTAATAATACTCATCCCTACCATAAGCGATTCGAAATTACTCGTGATACTCGTACACGACCTTTGAAGACTACATCTCTGTCGGCTCGCTGCGAAAATGCATTCGGTAATTTTACAATCGACACGGTACATACACACAAATACAAGATATATAAACAATATCGCGTACAGATTATAACATTTCCAGTTGTCCAGCGATCACGACCAGAGCATAAAGAGCCAAGCGAGATTGCGTATGCATTAGACAATTTTATCTGCAGTGTATATAATACGGCTCGCCGCGCGCCACGTGAGTTCAAGATCTCTCTCTATCTCTCGGCAGCGCGCCGAGAGAGCTGCAGGACGGCCGCCTCGGTGGCGCCGCCGACTTCTCCACCCACCCACATTTACACGCGATCAAACACGCAGCGGAGAGAGAAAGAGCGAGAGGAGAGGCACAAGTGGATGATAATGTTTGAAGAATTTGCACCTGACTCCAATGGAATCGCCGCCGAGTCGATAGGCCGGGGAATTCCAAATTCCTCGCGCGGCCGATGATGTTTTATTGCTTCTCTCATAGGATTCCGCTGATGCGTCTACTCGCCTTCTTTTTCGCCTCCGTCCGGGATTTTTTGTATAATAAAGTTGTAAAATGCGCTTTTTATCCGTGGAAGAAAAATCGCGCGATTATGCGGCGACCGCTGCATACATGCGCCCCGAGGATAAAGGAGACGAAACTTTATCAAAGCCGGCGCGGCGGTCCGCGATTCAATTTGCAGCCGGCGATTCTTTATTCGCTCGAATCAACCGGCCGTGATCTTGACAAATCGCTCGCGTTCCGCGTAGCCGCGATAGCGCGCGTGTATGCAAACTATATACCAGCTGAACTGCAGAAAAGGAGCGTATGGAAAGAGTCGCGTCGATCGAGCCGCTGATGCGGTTTTATAGCGGACCGCTACTTGCGGAGCATCACTGCACAAGAGAGGACCTACAGAGGTCCGGCGGGCTACTGAATTACTGACAGCCAAATAACAGGCCGATCCGCGGCGATCTTCGCCTCGCGTTGTCGGCGCCTTTTTCTCCGCGTTCCGCTCTTCTTTATCTCTTTCTTCCACGTGCTGTGCCGCTGCCGCTGCCGCCGTCGTCGTCCTATAGCCTTTCTCTCGCCGCACAGTCTCTGATTCTCGCCGCGAGTTTTCGGCACTTTTTTCTCAGCGCTGCCATTTGTTCTTTGTGTACGTTTCTTCGTTACCGCAAGCCCATGCTCGTCATTTTGAGAAATAGGGGAATTTCAATTTTGATTTTCTGCCATTTATATCGAGTAATTTATTTGTAAAAAGCATTTTTGCTACACGGCCGCACTATACTTATATACCACGTAGAACAGAACGAAGGCTAATGGATTTGTTCACTTTATGACCCTTTATTTAACAGCAAAGTAACCAATTATTGATTTTGCATTTTCTCACATTAGAGCCGATACGAAGAGCTATTTAGTTAAAAATATTCTTTACGATGAGGAATAGCTGTATAGAGGAAGGTCGAACGAAGTTGACAATCGTCATTATTCAGTTGCCTTCTTCATTTTACCAAGTTTGGTTCTTGCAGCAATGAAGACGATCAAATTTTACGTTATGCTGTCGATCGTCTACGGGCATCAAACCAATCACGCGGATGGAGCAAAATATGAATGGCTGGCACATCTAATAGAGTGTTTTCAACGAAATATTCATCAGCATGAAGTGGCTATTTTTGTAAACAACAGTGAAATAGTAGACACCTTATACCAGGACTCCGTTCTGTCTGCTATTACATCAAACATCATCACGCTTACTATTAGTTCACACAAACTGCAGTTAAGTGACTTTGATCGATATTTTACAACACCAAAGTTGGAATATCCCACAAGAATTGCAACGAATTTACTAATTTATTCTGAAAATAACGAGAATGAGACTTTTTATTTCGATCAATTGAAAGTTTCCATTGATTATATAAGCATGTTTTCCCCGCGAATGGTACGAGTAGAACCTTTATTATTAGTTGTTTGCGAAAAACCCATTCCTGACATTTTTATCAAAAAGATACTAAATTATGCTTGGTCGAAAAGAATCATCGACTTCTCAATAATGCGTGTAGTTAAGTACAGTGGCGAAAAAAAGTTTTTTACGCCAATTATTTATTACGTGCAACCATTGACTTTTTCACGGGAACACGTTATCACAGATAACTTTGTAAAAAAACGCTTTTATGCAGGAATGGAAATTTTCCCAGAGAAAACGATAAATGCAATAGGATATAAATTGAAATTGCCTGTGTTTCACAGTCCACCTATGGTAACAGTAAAGAAAACATCAGACAATTATAGTATTGAAAATGTTAATGCGCCCTATTTGACCTTATTAAAAATTTTCATACTAAAGATGAATATTTCTGTTGAGTTTATTGATGTATCAAATGGATCGTTTTCAGAGATTGTTGTTGGTAAGTGCTTTCCAAAATTGGAAACAGGAGAAATTGATATTATGATTATGCCTTCAACATCCGTTCCAGGAAAAAATTATTTACAATTAGATATTCCATCAAGCCGCGCTGAAATAATTGCAGTTATACCACGCATATTAGTTACAACTTTAAGCGTGCCCGAAATGATTTACACATACATGTTTACGATTCCAATAATTATTTTAATTACTATTTATATAACTAAGTCGCTAAAAATTACAAGAAATAATTATAACATGTTCAACATTTTACAATTCCTTTTTGGCATTAGCGTAGAAATACGTTTATTACAGCGCACAGCTGATAGATTAATTATTTTGAGCATTATAATTTTGTCAATGGCATACTCTATTGATTTTTATTCTCAATTTTTGAATATTAAATTAGAAAGTCATGAAATACCTTTTAGGACCATTGCGGAAATAATTGAATCGCCATTAAATGTGTACGCTAACAAGAACTATGCTAAAATACTTTTTTCAGATAAAAATGATGCTATGCTTGTTAAGCTAGAGAAAAAAATTCAACTTGTAGAGAATTCTATGTATTGCATTGAGAAATTGAAAATCGAAAGAAATTGTGTTTGTTTAATCAATAAAATACTAGCGGAATTATTTGTTCGAAATATAAAATCATTAAAAATAGCTGAACCTGTTTTTGTAACTAATAGATATTCTTATGCAGCCTACAAAAATTTTTTATTTGCGAGAAAGTTGCAGAAAATGTTTTTACAGATAGATTCAGCAGGAATTGTAGATTATTTGCATAAACAATTTGAATACGATATGACATTGTTCAGTAACAAACCTGAGGTGAAAGAAAATCGTACTTTAATAGTGGCTATGCTCTTTATTTTAACGACTGGATTTACTGTATCACTGATTATATTTTTGGTTGAGTGTATTCTATATAACTGGGGAAGAGTAAACAGTAAATAACACTCTTTTGTCAGTGTTAATATACTAAATATTGCGACCGTTGTTTGAATATTGCATTGTTCAACACACGCGTAAAGTTTACACCGAGTTTTAAAATAATTTTTTAGTATAATTATCATATTCACTTTATGTTTCTGATTGTGATTAGCATTTTGACGACTTTGATTGTAATAAAAATGAAATAATAAAGTTTATTAAAAATATGTACTTTGTCTTTTTCTTATTTACATAGTCATACTAACGCGCGCGCCTATGCACGGAGACAGGTTTCCGATGAAAATACTGCCGTCGTTGAGGATAACCATGCTGCATTACAGTTTAAACATGAAATAAAACTACGTTAGAGGTAATTCGAAAAAATAAATTCTATTACTTTCGAGCGTTAATTAAATAATCCCTGCAGTCGCACTTGTATTAGAACTAAAATCGAGATCCAGCTTTTCAACTCGGGTGCAAATTACAAAAATTCATGGGCGCGCACGCGGGCAACTTTCTTCAGCTGTTTATGGAAACGCGAGAACTGTGCGAATCGCCCCTTCGCTCTGCTACGCCGCGCACTCGATCGCGGAAAAGAAAGGCGAACGATCGCGAAGATCGCGAGTCCCAGCGCGTTGCACAATGAGAGAAAGAGATGCAGGAGAAAAGCACTTTGGAACACCTGCGCACCATTTCTTCGCCAGTGCAAATGCATGTGCGCACATGCAAATTGCGCTCGAACCGAAGCAGGATCGGCGAGCGCACAGGCACCTGAGGACGATATTTATATGAGCGCATGACGTTGATGCCGTCATTTGCGTAGCAAGTGATAGCGCGGGCTGCGTGAGCAAGACAATCGCTTCCTTAAATGACTAACTTTACTTTCCAAGGAATACATTAGCACGCGCTATAAGGTAAGGTACAATGCTGTTGTTCTGCTGGATCGAGAGTTAAGATCTAGACTGGTTCTGCATTTTAAGCAGACGACGGATTTTTCATTTTTAATCTATAAGACTGAGAGTACTAGTTTCATGAAAATTGTTTCACATGTGCGCGTGTCTGGTCTGATGAGGCCCCTTCCTGTAGGCAACCCTTCGATGCGCTCAAACAATCCGGGTCACGCGTGGAAAGGAGCGTTTCGCCTTGCAGGTATACACAGAACCGTATATTAATCGAAGCAAAATTTCACTTTTCTAATTTTTCAACGCAGATCGTCGTATATCATAGTAGAGCCACTTCGGCACGACATCGCTCTGTACTTTCATAGCTAAAACAGAATAGCGACATGGCCAGGTGTAGGCTCGAGTATTATGGGCTTCTGGCAATGTACGCAATAACGTGGGCGTCGCGAGAACGCGCGTAAAGCTCTCGTAAAAGTTGGCGAGTCCAAGATCCTTCTCCCCTTTTACGAGGCGGACTTAATAGATTATATAGAGATGTTAAAAGAATATCGACGGTGGCCCTCCCGTCGGGCGCGTTATTATCATTGGCCGAAGGATTTTTACAGCGCGGAGAGAACAGCGGGATCGATGCGCTGTCGTCGTTTTTTTCAACGAGGCTTTTGCCTTCGCTGTTAGAGTTTTACGTCCTTGAAACGAGACGTGTTAAAGATAAGCCTCCTGCAGTTAACAATTATCTGCGCACGAGAACGAGCGTGTACTCGCGATCTTTATGTGGGATGGAAAAAAGGGGGCCATTGTTGTCGCAAACGGTACATCGGGCTTGTCTCTGGAAGATTGAGCCGTGTTCCGATGCTGTGGACGCGTCGCTGAAAATTTCGCTCATCTTGTAAACGGAAAATTTACTCTATACTCGCACTCAAATATTGCAAAGAAAAAGGAGATTGTATATTGAAGCCGCCAGCTAGTGTGAAAACAGAGGTTCGTAACTTGTCACACTTCGGCTCGTAATTTATTAGCCGGTGATCGTTAGAGGCTAGAGGTTAAAAATAAACGAAAGTGCGAACTAATTCGGAGGAACTTTCGAAGCTACTATATACCAATCAGCGAGCGGCAAAGTCGAGTCCTAAAGGCTTGCGCGCGAGCACCTCATCGTCGTAACGAAACGTTCATAAGGATCATATACAAATGGAATATGAGTGTACGAGCGCTCGTAAAAAGAAGCCGAAGTCGGTGACAACGGCAGTGAAGGAAAATTTACGACTACGGGGTCATAAGCGGGGGTCGAATCGTGAACACGCCGCGGGACAAGCTATCGCTCTTCTCTCGCGTATGTCAAACTAAGCGCGCCAGCGATATTACTCGGCAGTGGAGACGTGCGCCATCACTATCGATTTCAATTAATTTTTCATTTTTATCATTCTGCGCACACGTTCTCGCATATATTTTTAAACGAAAAAAAAATCAACTTTGCTATATCTTTAAAAAAGATAAAATAAAATAAAATTCATGAAAGTAACAACGCATTTTGCATCTTGTCGTTATACTATAGCTAAAAAATATTTTATTTTCCCGAAACGATGCGACCGCATTTTTAACACCTGAGATCGGCTTCTGTTCGATGTGCAACGCAGCGGGAGCTAATAAAACAGGCAACAAAATATGACGAGAGTAGCGGTAGCACAGCAGCTTGTGTAAGGCGCCGCAGCGGCCCACACACGCTTAGTGGCTGATCAACCATGAATTCACTTTATATGCCGGCGACTCTTAAGTATTCTGAAATTTATGGGACGAATATATTCAAAAGAAGATTTTTATCTCTAAAATAATCCTTGCTTCTCGGAAGACACGACAGGTTGGGAAGAGAAACAAATTCGAGTCAAGTTCCGATTGCCATTTTTGTAAAATTTCTTGAGGCACTTTTGAATTCAACGTAATATATAACGATATGAAGAAAGAACCGATGATAAAAATCTGCTGAAATAGTTTGTATCGAGAATCGAACATAAGTGCACGATGATAATGCAGATTAAAATATATTCAAATTCTACAGAAAGTACTCTCTCGCTCGCTTGGCACTAAAAGCGCTCACCTTTATTTTAATTCATGGTTTTCGTTATCAGAAGTGCTATGCTGTTTATCTCCAGTGATTTTCAATGCTCGATAAAGCAGTCGAAATTATATTTCTTTATATGTCTTAACATTTTTTCAATAATCATGTCATCTATTTATTTAAATATAAAGTGAAACAAATTAAATGTTTCGTTATTGAAAACCTAAGATATAATAATACGAATTTATCTACACGGGCATGCGATTTATCTGTCCAGTCTAAAAGAACAAAGAAACATTGTGTCACAAATAAGGGCAATTAACATAAAGGTAATGGTCATGAATTTCATAATTAAGGTATATTCCATTGTGCCAACTACAACAGACTATACAGCTTCTAGTCCCGGTGATAAAACTTTTTTTTTAAACAAAACTGTTTCTCCACGTATATTCGTACTATAAACGTCTTAGATTTTCGCGTAGGACGTTGATACAGTGACACCGGGCGCCACCGTGTCGGGCAATTCAAACTGTTGCGCATTTTGCCCCGACATCGCGTTGACAATGAGCTATATATGCCAGGATCTCTCTTTCTCTCTCCCCCCTTTAACTGTATCGCATGACACGTGAAACTCGGAATAAGCGGTCTAAAAATGGCACAAGATATATGAAAAGTCTCGCGGTTAAAAAGCATCAGTCATTTATTCTGCTTTAGCTGGCATTGCATTCAAACACCCTGTCACTCACTGCGTACTTTATCTCTTCTATCATTCTTATCTTTGTGCTTACAAATTTCATCTTCCCAATTTAGCATTACTCACAAGGAGGAGAGTGCATGACCTCTACAGAAAAATGGATTTGGACGAAATTTGTTGAGTGGATTTCTGTTCCCTAGAAATGTTCTATTTTTTAGCTATAGTATAGAAAAATAAGTAAAAAGAATGCTTGCACATTCTTAGTTATCGGTACGACAAATTAGTTACTAAAGTTTCAGAATCCGTTTTCCGGAGGCCATGCGCTTTCCTTGTCAGTAAACAAAATCAGATAATTTTTCTCTATACAATTTTTTCATGTTAAATGAAACATTTGTACTGACAATGAGAGTTATTGCCGAAAAGTTATTTGTTCTATTAAAAACTGATATGGTAACTTAATAATTATAACAACGGTGAGACATTGCTAAGCCTTTTAAGGGACAACGTAGTCAATAGCGAATATAACTAAGTTCATCAGACGTATAAATAAGAAGAGCAGTAGCAGTATGCGATACCGTTGCAGACGAGCATTACTGCTCAGCAGAAGGGCCGCGACGGATCGCATAACTGGCCTCTGCCTCCACTGATGCACATGCAGTGATGTGATCGTGATCGATGTAGATCGTTTCTTCGATCTATCGCGATTCGATGCTTGCGCACTACTTGGCTGACTTTATGCATTAAGGACTGGTATAACCTCAACTAGACCTTTTCCGGGTCAGTCTTGAGATAATAGTGTTAAACGGCCCACACCCACTATTGCGCGCTTTATTATTATCATTTACGGACAAACCTATAATTTTCTTTATTATTTGAACCGATTATAATATTTTTGTTTTCAATAATATATTTGTTTGACTAAATTTTAAATATTTTTCTTGTTTAAAAATTACATAAAACAGTTGTAAAAAATTAAATAATTCCGTTTAAGAAATAGTCATTCGCTTAAGTTTAGTATATGTCATATGTAATCGAAAAAGCCAGAAAAAAAATTATTTCGATGGTTCACCTCCAATGAAAAGAATGCTACAATGACCATTAGTTTGCAAAGTTGATAATTAATGTTTTAAGAAAAAAGGTTAGAATTGATCGATTAAATAGAAAAAAATTCTACAAGCTTATTAGTGAAACTTATCATTTTAGCGTTTAATTCAGGGTTGATCCTGAGTTAAACACTAAAATGATAATAAATGTATCTTTTGCTTGAATATTACCGTTTATTATAGAAAATGTAACAATATCGGTAATGTAGAACTTCAATGCCGCAGATAATCCATTCATTACCATTTAAGGATAATTTATCGTCATTAGGTAAATTGATAAATTAAGTAGAGATTACAAATGAAGAAAATCAACAGTAGTATCTTATACATTTTTTTATAATAAGTTCTAAGAAATTACATTTATTTTATTGTATTTTTCTACGAATAAGTTATCAACAGAGACGAAATTTTCAAAGTTGCCACCAGATGGCTTGCTTACATCTGACAGCCATATTGAATAAACACAGTACCTATGCACAGTCAAATAAGTGAAAACAGTTAAACGTTAGCGTCTTCGTAAAACAAATGCTGATGAACACTTTTGGGTCTCAATTTAGTGCTCCCGAGTGGGGCGCACATTTAAAAATTTACAAAATAATCAAGGGATCGACTAAATGAGTAAGTAATACTTATCACAACTTCTAAAATTGAAGGATCTTGTACAGTATACTTTGTCCTGCATTATCGGCAGTACGTTTGACACACGTGTATTTACGAGATACTTGAAAATAAACATAATTTTGACATTTACTCATACTCCTCTGTCAAATATATTTCAAGCTTGCAATAGCTTACGATTGACGTTAAAGAAAATTCATAAATCATTATTTTATACGCATTTTAACCACGTGTAAACGAAATTGTAGACAAGATGTGGGTGGCTGAGTATATTCTTACATTCATGCAGAGGTCGTACACCTCCTACTCAGAGGCAGGTGGCCTACGCAGTTTATCATCCTGCCTTTTTCATATACCGAAAAAATTATATTCATCACATAAATTTTTTATATTTCAGCCTTGGGATTAAAAATGGAATCGATAAATTTTTCCAACATTTTTTGGATGTTGAATCTCTTTATTATTTTAAGAAATACCGAAGCCGGTAATTATTCGGATATTGACTTGCCGGAGAGTCATCTAAAGTACTTTTTTAATTCGTTTCCTGCGCAGGCCGACAAATGCCGGAAGGATCCAGAATGTCCATATAAGGTCAGGAAAAAATGTATGCTTATAATATGAATAAAAAATAAATTGATAAATATGAATTCTAATGAATTGATGAATATTACATTATTAAATTAATATATTTTAGTTTGAAATGTTAAAAAAATAAAAAAACATTACTTTATATTCATATTAAACGTCTTAGGAAATTTTATTTAAAAAACATTGTATTGACAGGATCATTTGGATAAAAAGGCATGTTGGGGATATGAACTAGGCTGTACAATAGAAAATGCATTTTCTTCTCCTCGCTGTCCCGGAGACCATAAAGGGTGGGTCGCTACGAAAAAGGCTCAGTTGGACACATTTTATACACAAGGTGATTTCGGATACATAAGAGATCAGCGGAATGAAATGATGGTATTATGCGAGCCGCTGTTCATAGTTAGTATCGATTTTTAAATATTCCACAAATATTATCAATAAAAATGATTTAATTGAAATTGGTTAAAATTAAATTACAGGATGACTCGTCGTTAGAATGTTCCGAGCACATGAGATTTTGTCGTGGACGAAATATAATGCTCAATTTTACAGATCTAGTTAATAGAAGAGAGCCAATAAGGTACAAGATGGATGTCTTGAAAGAGGGACAGATTGGAGGTTACTGCACGTAAGTCGAATTTTAATCAAAAGTATTTTGTTCGTTGTATGAATTTTCACATAGCCAATATTTTGATATAGGTTACATGAAAAAAGACTGAAAGATAATGCCGACCACATTAGCCCTCTGCAATCATGGGGTCCAGAAATAAGAAATTTTCAGAAACTACCTCGTAAACCGATAGTGGAAGGTGACTGTGATGTTGTTATTGAGAAACCTACTTATATTCTAAAAATTGATGCAGGTATATACGTTTATGATTGAGACAATAGAATCATATTTAAAACAGCGTTTTGTAATTTAACCATCCCTTTGTAGCTGTAAATATGTATCATCATTTCTGTGATTTTTTCAATCTGTACGCTTCATTACATGTGAATCTTTCACATCCAACTGTATTTAATACCGACAATCAGATCATGATTTGGGAAAGCTACAGGTATTTTAGGATACTTCTAAAAATAATTGATATAAAAGTATAGTACAAATAAATATTAAAAATTTACTCATTCTGCAGTTATCGATCTGCCTTTCAAGATACTTTTGAAGCATTTACAAAAAATCCTCTGTGGGATTTGAAGACATTTAGAGGAGAAACCGTATGCTTCAAAAACGTTGTATTCCCATTATTACCCCGAATGATTTTTGGATTATTTTATAATACACCACTCGTAAGTTCAAAAGATTACTTTAAAAAATCTCGTTTGTAACGCAAGCTTTTATTAAAAATAGTTTTGAATCTTTTGCAGATATATGGCTGTGAAAAAAGTGGTCTATTCACAGCATTTTCAGATCACGTTTTGCACAGGTTGCGTATACCGTTACACGTGAGAAAAAATACAAAAATTCGTGTAACTCTTTTAAGTAGAGATACTCAGTATCGGAGAATTTTAAATGAGGACGAGTTAGTAAAGGCTCTTGAAAGTAATCCTCGTTATGAAGTAAAAAAGGTAATTTGGAAAGACTGAAAATAGTTTGTGGCTGAGTTCTAAAATAAATATCATCGTTTTAGGCCATTTACAACAAATATATGCCATTTAAAGAACAGCTTGAAGTCACAAGGAATTCAGACATTTTTATCGGTATTCACGGAGCTGGTTTAACTCATTTCATGTTCCTTCCCGAATGGGCCGTTGGATTCGAACTGTATAAGTTTAAATAAAAATTATTGATTTTTCATATCGCACAAAGATTTAAGTTAAGATCGAAAATCAAACGCATAATATATCTTAATTCATAGGTACAACTGTGAAGATGCCAGCTGTTACAAAGATTTAGCTCGACTCAAAGGTATCAAATATCTGACGTGGGAAGATGGGGAAAAATTAATTGAACACGATCCTGTAAGATATTTATAAAACTACAAAATAATTTTGTTTAGTAATTATAATAATATTTATTAAAGTGAAAATTTTTTTACATTTTCATAGGGTACTCATCCTCATGGCGGCGCACATGCTAAATTTACAAATTACAGCTTCGATGTCGAAGAGTTCGTAAGAATTGTTTCCATAGCAGAGAAACACGTCGGAAATCATACTTCGTTCAAAGAGTTTATAAAAAAACGTGAAGCTCAAGAGACGCAAGTCGAAGAAAATAATAAAAGACTAATACAAGATGAATTATGACATCTACTTAAATCGACAGGAAGTTGAAATAATGCTTAAGTAACGATAAAAAATATCACAATGTTGACTGTTGACAGCATAAATATGTTTGTACTATGACGCAATTGTTAAAATGTGCATTTTATCAAAATATAGGTATTTGTTAAGAACGGCTTTGGTTTATAAAGTAATCTTCTACACACATTGTTAATTTTTATAAATATACAAATTTTATAAAGAAATATAAAAAATTGCATGCAGTAATACTTTCTTTATACACGCTCACTTCGATTTGTATTTTATATAATATATTAGGTGTATTGAATCGAAATTAATGTTTATTGTAAGAATTAATTGTTCTTTTTGGCACTGAGAAGATACCTTGCTCTATAGCGTAACAAAACAAAAGTTACGTTAACGACCATATAGGTTATGATTACAGCTAGAGAATGGAGTTCATCTGCGTTCAAAGTCTTCATGGTCATATTGATTGTGCCCGTCAATATATTTGCAAAGAGGAAGAACAGCAAACCGTTGTCGTTGATTGCCTCGAATATGTCGAGAGTTTTCACAATATTAATATTCTCTTTAGCATTTAAATCATCGCGTCGCAATTGTTTGGAAAATTTGCGACGCGTCCTGTCTCTCAAACAACCAGTGATACATTCCATAATTACATCTATCATTAATAAAAAGGTAAGTACTAAAGTACTCAAAGTGAGTATCCACGCGCAGTAGCCCGAGTTCGCCAATCTTCGCGATATACGGAAATACTGTTCACAATAATAAGTCGCATAAAATGCTACGCTAGCGAGCGCGTACAATTTTATCGTAAGAAACATGGAACGGGTGTATTCGACGTGAAACTGGTAACCGGAGAACTTAATATTAAAAATCAATTGACTGTCGGTATTTTTCTGATATGAGGAGTGTATCAGCTTTCCCAAAGCTATTCCCAGCAAGTAGAGTCCTACGTAGCCGGGGATCGAGACCCAGCCTTCCCGGTTGGCGGACAACAAATCTTTCCTCGGCTCGTCACTCAAAACCCATTCTTTCAAGCCTTTCGTACTCAGCGCATACTCGTGCATCGCTAGAATCCAGAGTCCCGTCGGCAAGGCGTACTTGGAGCTTAAATTTTTGGAAAGCACTCCCGTAAAAAGCTTGACGCAAGCCAGAGTCAGAAAGAAATTCCAGTGCACACCGTATTCGCTGACGTGTCGCTGGTATCCGAGCAATTCGATGGAGACGAATCTGGCTAAGCCCAAAGCGATCAAGGGTATGCAGCCTTTCAAGGTCTTCTTGAGTCCTTCGAAAAAGGGAGTCTTTTGAATCGCCTCGACGTTTCTGGCTTCGGGTGACACAATGGCGTTTGCGATTATATAAAACCCAACGCCCGTGTCCATCAAACTATAACCGTAGGCCTCTGTTTTGACGAATCGCCTGGGAAAGCAGGTGAAGTCAACCGCAAGGATGCAAACGGCGGTCATTATGTTGGTCAACGCACGGAAATTCGTGATGAACCCAAGCTTAGTGGCATTCTGACCAGGAAACGCCTTGAAAGAATCTCGGGGTTTGCAGGCAAGGGTCAGCATGATGTTCGCGGCGGAGATGATGAGGAAAAACTGAGAAATGGTTATCACTTTCTCGGACAGCACTGTACAACACAAGATGCACGGTACGATGGTGATGCAGAATTCAATTAAAATGCGAGTCTGTTTGTTGATTTGTGGCCCGGCCAGCGTGATTAATGTGAGAGCCAGCAGAATGCTGCAAACGTTGGGGAGAATCGCGAAGAGCACATCGCTGGCCGAAGTCCCGGCATTATTTGAAACTGCCTCCTCCTGCTGCCGTCGGTAGCGCTGGTAGTCGTCCTCCATCTTGGCTGACAATAGGGGTGCGGGTTATTTACTCTGTGTGCAGAAAAACAACAAACTTATTCAGTACACAACTGCCACGTGCGCTCGTAATTCAATTATTCAGAGAAATAGACCGGTTTATCTTACGCATTCGTGAAGCTGACGGTCGAGGTTTATCGCCTGGATAAGGTGAGAATTCGCCGATACGCCGAGCAGCAGCCTAAGCTCATGCTGTGCGGCTGGAATGCTTTTACTACACTACCTCCATCTGTCGACTATGCCATTCACGTGTCATACCTACTATCAACGGAGTAACGCACTCGATTTCTCTATACATATATATACATATACTCTACTGCTATACGAATTCGGAATTCGTTAAAAATACATTTTTAAGAAAAGATCAGAATGTCAACAGCAGAGAGAGAGAGAGAGAGAGAGAGAGAGAGTCGAAAAGCTAAAAATAAGACATTGACTTGCCCGATTGATCAACGAAAAATATTTATCTATTTTTGAGTTTTCTGCATTGTGTGTATATCTATTATAAATTTAGCGCTTTTGACATTGAAATTGTCATTATGTATTATGAGTTTAGATTCAGCTATTTTGAAAATGACATCTAGAACTATTAAGTTGCATTTAGATACGTAAATCTTTCAAGGACTGAAAGTGCTTATTACTAGAACTAAATTTTTATTTCAGATATAATGTAACTGGCAAAAATGGCATCAAATTCTAAGAGAACATTTCCCTTTGGTAGCAAAGTCCAAACACCACCACAGAAAAAAACTCGGAGTATATTTGCATCGAATCAAGAAAATCAATTAGAAAATTCCAATGCAAATAACGTAGAAATATTGGATGATGAAGGTAGTTCACCAAATAAGCTACAAGATCAAATGAAACAAACATTTAGTAACAAAAAAAGCCATGCACCTCTAGCTGAAAAAATGAGGCCCAATGAATTAAGCGATTACATAGGACAATCACATCTTATAGGACCAAAAACATTATTGCACGATTTATTGAAGAATGGTGAGATTCCAAGCATGATACTGTGGGGGCCACCTGGCTGTGGAAAGGCACGTATCTATAGATTTTGAATTAAATAATTCTTGACATACACAACTTGCTTTTAATAAATGAAAAAATAATCCCAACAACTTGTGTGCTTATCTGTTTTCAGACATCTTTGGTCAATGTGATAATACAAGAAAGCAAAAAATTGTCCGATACACCTGTAAAATTTATAAAACTATCAGCTACTACTTCTAGTATTAATGATGTAAGAAAGGCAGTTACAGAAGCAGAAAATCAAGCGAAGCAAGGGCGTCGCACTGTAGTTTTTATGGATGAAATTCATAGGTTTAATAAACTGCAACAAGATATTTTTTTACCTCATGTTGAAGCTGGCACATTTATTTTGATTGGAGCTACAACTGAGAATCCATCCTCAGGCTTAAATTCAGCATTGTTAAGCAGATGCCGTGTGTTTGTTTTAAAAAAACTACAGAAAGAGAATTTAGTTTCTATTCTTATGAAAGCCATTCAAATGATGGATGGAGAAGTAATAGCAGAGAATAAAAAAATAAGTAAAATTAACTCTAATACAAAATTTTTAGTTGAACAAAAAATTGTAGAATGGTTAGCAGAAGCTTGTGGTGGCGATGCAAGGGTAGCATTAGGTGGATTAGAAATGACTGTTCAAGCAAGAGTATCAAATACTAACATAAGCACGAAGCCCATAAAATTAAATTTGAATGATGTCAAACACAGTTTGGAAAAGGCTCAATCTTTAACTGGTAAAAAAAGCGATAACATTAGTCAGCTCTATTCTGCACTTCATCATTCTATTCTAGCAGATGAGGATAATGCAGCATTGTACTGGCTAGCAAGGATAATGGATACTGGTGAAGATCCCGTTTATATTGCACGAAAACTAGTCAGAATAGCAAGTGAAGATATTGGTCTTGGAGATGATTATGCATTGGGTAAATATTTAACAATCATAACTTTGTTCCTAAATTCAAAGTCTAATTAGAATTCAAGTTATAATTAGAAAATGAATTACTGACCAAGCTTGATGCCCTAAAGATTTATCAAGATTTGTTATAAGCGAAATAGTTATCTTTTCTCTCTGCTACTTGGTAGCGCAAAATTTGAATTTTTAATTAACTTTTGGACCCCCTTAAATTACTTCTGATGAAAACCATCAAAATGTTAAATATTTAAAATAATATATACCTACCAGCTTTTATTTAATTGACAGGATTTTTGAAAAAATAAATAATCATTACAGATACTGCTGTTCACACCATGAATGCATGTCAAATGATAGGCATGCCGGAATGTGATGTAGTATTAGCACAATGTGTTGTTTATTTAACAAGAGCAGAAAAATCAAAAGAAGGATCAAACGCTTTTAAAAAATCAAAAAACATTATAGAAAACTATAAAGGACCACAGCCAAAAGTTCCCTTGTTCATAAAAGATACATCGGCACAGAAAAAACTCAGAGCTGCACTTGGTATGTAAAAACATTTTGTATTTTTAGTATCCAATTATACCATTAAAATCGATATACATTTATACATTCATATGTAAAAAGAGTTGGTTGTTGTGCTCAACATTTCACACAATTAGAATCATTTATACTAACTATATATATTTGATATTTATTACAGGGACAAATTTTAAAAATATTGTACGTGAAGAAAATATGAACAAAAATCACTTACCTCAAGGTTTGGAGAATGTGAATTTTTTTGACGATGAATGAAGCCTTGGATTGAAGTTTAACTGTCAGGTAGGTTATCTCTCTGTAAATAAAAAACGTGCCTTTTTGTTAACCATTCCATGTATATACACATTTTTCATACTTTCGACTTTTGTTTATGATCAGCGAAATACTTACTTTTTGTATAAAAACTCGAATAAAAAAAACTGAAGCAATATCTCGCATTTTGACTAATCGCGTCAACACAATAGATCTACTTTCCCAACCTCTCTTTTGCCTTTGTACCGATAAATAAGTATGTATGTACTTATATTACTCTTAAAAGCATGTTCCAAAACTCTTCCACAAAAAATAAATGAACCTTTTAGCATTTTTCTGTCCATCAGTGTCCACTTTTACCTATGCAATAAAACTGCGATATGACTCGCAAAATCTTCCTGTATATCAACTCGCCGATCTGTACTGTTCGAGAGCAAAAACAAAACTATAACTTTTCTGATTCTTTACCGTTGGCCGTTGCAAATTTGAACCGGAAATGAATTTTAGGCTTCACTCGAAAGTATAATCGAGCATCATGTTAACTTTTTTGTGGTTGTAAACTTCTATACTTATTTCGCAACAGAAATCGTAAAAACGAACAAAAGGTACGTTATTTAGACAAACGAAACTCACTGTGTAGCTAAACAAGCTTGATCTTGCCAAAATACGTTTATTACCGACTCGGGTTTGACCGGATGTGAAAATTTCGCGTTTTTTATGTTGTCTTTTACATACTTCTATAGAAATTAGCATTGATATTGTTCGACAAAATTCATGAGAATTTTATATATGGATGAGTTTTAGTCAAAATGCATTTTGTTTAGACCGGAAGTTAACTTTGACTTTTTTAGACGCCCGAAAGGAACCTTAATACTTCCAAATCCTAAAATTTACTAAATTGTCTAAAAATATCGTCAAGAAGGACTAAAATAGGCGGAAAAATTTTAGCCTCAGCACAAGTGATTTCTTGGAGAATTCAATTCGCCGAGCAGGATAGCGCCATTGTTGTGCGCAGCCGCGCACAGTCGTACCGCCATGTTTGTGACGAGTGGACGAGCAACAGCACATCACGCACGGGGCCACAATGACGCCGATGACGCATGTTCCAAGGTCGACCTTTAATTCGTTGCTTGACGTAGACGTCGTAGACAGTAGACTGAGTGCATTCGATATACATATAGGGGCGATCGAATAATTTTTCTCGAGGGGTCAGGGGAGTATAGAAATCGACAACGACCGACTTGGTGGGAGGTCTTAGGAAAAAATCAGCTGCGAAGTGCGACGACTGCTCTTGGCGGCTCTTTTCCTCACGGCTCACATCAAACCTCCGATGTCGCGCTGACACCAGCAGCAGCAACTCCATCGTGCAGTTAACCTATATAAGTTAAACATCGAGCTTCTATCGGCCTACATAAATTTGACTAGTGCTGATTGCCAATACAACATACTGAGATGAAGGTCTGGATGTCCGAGCACACTTTCAAGTGAGTACCCGATCCCTTTTCTCTTCTAACCTAATAAGTGTCTATTGATTCGTCCTTGGAAACTTCTCGCATTGTAAGATCGATATTTACTGCAAGTCTATGTATTCCTTACACCTAAATAAATTCGTGTAACGCTTGTATACTAAAGTGTGTCATTCGGTATTCCAGTCATCCATGGGAGACTGTGGCATCCGCTGCATGGAGGAAGTACCCAAATCCCATAACTCCATCAGTGCTGGGTACTGATGTCATTGACAGAAGGGTCGTCAATGGAGTTCTGCATACGCACAGACTGGTTTCTAGTCAGTGGGGATTTCCACGATGGACAAAGCCAGTAAGTTCTGGAACTTATGTACTTAATTATATCGACACGATAATGTTTAGTGCTCTATAACCTACAACTTCCAGCGTTTCATTCATAATATCAGGTATCTGTCTACGTGCTTTTTATTGAATCTAGACTAAATCTCATTTTCTGAATGTTGGTATGTATTATGTTTTTGTAAACAACAAGAAAGATTTATTATTTAAATTTTATTTAGCTACTAATGTGATGCAATTTTCACAATATAATACATATTGGATTCACATTAAGTTTTTACATAGTACTCTAACATTTTGCTTGATAAGCTTTTTCTTGAGTAGGTTCAATGATCGTAAATTAAATGACTCACTGGTTATCACATTTTTTAGTTCTATTGATAATGGCTAATCAAAAAAATAAAACTACAAATTGCTTTATATTTCATTGCTTTAGCTTTCAAAAACTGCATCTTGAAAACAGAAATGATTCAATCAAGCAGCATAATAGTGTGAATCACTTAAAGACAAAGGTGCATAAAAAATGCATTAATCATACTGAATACAATTTTGATACTCTATCTAGAGTTGAATTTCTTATCTTAATGCACTATTGTCTATGAGAATAGTTAGTATCATGGATGACGAAAGAAATGTCTAGCAATTTTATCTTTCAAGGCAGTATGATTTATTATATATAAATCCTAAAATCTGATAAGGTTTACAATTTGTTTTTATAATTTCATCTAGAATTTTGGAAATCATCAAATTTCAAATTATTGCTCTTATTTTATGAACTACAGAATTGTAATTATAAACATTTTTTTTTAGTCATCTTCATTCACTCATTGTTCAAAGTGAAGTTCTTCAACTTGAGCAATTTTGGCGCAATCAAATATTGATGAAAAATTTCATGAGGCAATGGATTTTTCCTTATAAATAGAATCAAGCATCAAATGAAAAATGGTACTTTCACGTACGGATGCAATTCACGTGGCCGGCAATAGTACAAGGTCAAGGCCGTTCGTCAATCTGTGGTATACTTGCTGAGAAAGTTGATTTTATTGGCAAATGTTTAGCGTCTCGCATAACGTCGAAAAAATGAGTAACAAATGCTTGTTAATCAATGTACACGTGGAGGCGTTCGTAATCTTGCTCACGCACGCTTTTACAATCTTTTTTTTAACACTTACATTGTGAGAGTTTCGTAAGGTACACGCGTTCAACGCAGTGAAAGTTGTCTGATGTATATATAGGTATACCTTACGAATTCAGCTTTTTGGCGTAGGTTATTCCGTTAATATAGCACCAAACGCTTTCGTCATAAATTGTTCAATATATTTAATGAATTGATTTCTTTATCTCTGATATGTATGTAAATTGACCTTAAGTTTTACAAAAATTTAACACGACTGTTACGTTGATTACTACTCAAATCCGGTGCAGAAAACAATGCCGCTGATCAAGGATACGATCCTTTCTCGTCTGCCGTCCTTGTAAATACTTGCGTGCCTCTATACTTTTTCGTTCTCTCAGTAATGAAACAACGTTGGTAGATAGATAACACCACAGCCACTGTACCTCTTAAAAATTGACACACACACACCTGAACATGTACTCTTCTATTCGAATCCACTAACGCAAATTCATTGTCTCGGGTGCTTAAATCCGAATCGCGTCTAACGCGCGCGTAATCCAGCCCGTAAAAAGGGAGGGCATTATCCTAGGGTCGAGCAATTCGCTGGTGTTGGCTAAAGCGGAGTCGTGGCCTGCACCCGGAAATTCGAAACTCACGCGCGGCTACCAAACTATGCGCGCAAGAAGATCGTTGGGAAACGCCGGGGAATTGCAAAACAACGTCGTCGTCGTCGTATCAACTTTCATAATGAGCGTGCTCAATGTTACGTCAGTTGGCCGTATTCCAGGGACGCTCTTCTGCCAGAGCCTCTCGCCCGCTCTTTATCTCGAGCGAGGCTGCTGCATTTCTCGCGTCCTTTTCCTAGAGGTGCATTCGACGATTGTGTACCTATACTCAACCCTCTGACATTTCCTGCAAAGGAGAAAATGAGACTGAGCGAGCGTCCTTTTTTGTACTATTCTATTCGCATTTTTTGTTATCTAACTGTTTCAACATTCTTCTCTTTTGAGTGTATTTTATCTGTTGATAGCAGGAAAGCTTGTAAAATTAATAGCTCAGTAGAAAGTTGTCCCACATCTTGTGGGAGGTACAACCAGTACACACGAATACAGGTAAACAGGAACAATAGCATCTTTTCTGTTATAAAGAAGCAAATTCAAATTTAAAATTTACTCTGACATTTACGAACATGATGAAATGTTTACTGCTCTAAAATTTATGTGCTGCAGAAAATCGTCTAGTTTTATGTGAGCAATACTTAGGTTTAAGGTACCCGAGCATGAGACCATAAAAACTACATCATTTCACCATGATATCTAGAGCTTTACCAGGGATTCCTGGCTTTTTATTTCAATTTTATAAGACGATTCTCATATTTAAGAACCATGGAGCGGGTGTAATAAATTTATCTCTAGAATTGGATGTTTGATGACACTAAGAAGTATCTCTGAAAATAAATGTTTTATTGCAGTGAGCTACCTGAGCCCTCGGACTTCAGTACTTCTCTGCAATAAAACCTTGATTTCTGCTATAAAAGCGTTTTGTTTGACGACCAGAACGCGGTTGACCTGAATCTGTATTCCAGTAAAATATAATTTTACATCAATTTATCTGTGTGATTGACTATCGATTTTAAATTGCTTATTTAAAATTTACGATTGTTTTTGCGAGTTCAAGCTGTTTCGTTATAATTAATTTTCATTTATAAGAGAATTCTGTCCATCACTCATTTCTTTGCCTTTTGTTGCCATTGTTTGATTATTCGATTGATTAAACCAACTCTCTCAGATTCCTTGCTTGTCTTTTCATCTCAAATTCATTGCTTCTCGTAACATTGAATGGAACGAGCGTTTACAGGACAATGGATAATTTCCTTTTACGCAGATAGACAGAAGCTCGCCAATACGAAATTACTAGTGAGCAACTTGGTTGATCTAATGGTCTTCTAATTACTCTGTTTTTGTTATAATTACTCCCGCTAATTGCCCTATCAATTTCAAGTTATTCACCCTCACGTCCCTCTCTTTCTCACTATATATACATATCATTTCTCATCGTCGTGCATTCCGTGTGTTGGCTAGTCCTTTTTAGACGTGGATTTATAATGGGAGATTCATTCTCCCGCTTCCCGTTGGATTTTCATGTCTACTCGAAAATCCCTCGTAATTTCTTCCACACTTTTATAATAATTTTATTATTTTTTATAACGCACTACGACATTTTGTATAGTTTGGAAAAGTTACTGATTTGATATTTTTTTACAGCTCATTGGCGACGCCAACATCTGTTACGCCAGCGAAAATAGCGAAGTCGATCCGGGCAACAGGCTAATGGTACTGAGGACCAGAAACGTAAGTGTCAACCTCTTTACACATCTATATAAATGTTAAACAACGGTCAACACTTTGGTGGCTTCGCGTAAAGTTTAAGCGTAATGTCTCGTCAGTCACATTACGTCAGCGTCTTATTATCAAAGTGCATTCGCAAGTAGCAGGTAGTATAATTATCCTAATAAGCTTGCAAGGCTACCGATTCATGAAAAATTGAACGTCTTTGAGGGGTGCAATGCATTTAATTCGCTGTATTTACAAATTAAAGCATTTTACACTTTCTAGGTATACATCGCTGCTAGAAGTGTCAGTTTATCGATCGCAGCAAGCAAGTATTACATAATCACTGTGTGCGTGTAGATAGCTTTGACGTAAAATGTTAAAGTGCAGAGCACTTGCGTAGTGAAGAACAACACTGGCAGCTCTAGTACACCTATAGATTTAGCTAGCCAGTTCGCAGGAGCGATCGAATCTTCAGCCGCAAAAAACGTTGACTCGATTGGCTCCCAATCGAAAAATATCGCACGTACATAGCCTTGCGCGCAGCTCCTGCAAGAGATCCGTGCGTCCGGAGGAATTAAATTAAACGTCAATCGCGGAGGCAGCTGGCCATATATAGAGGGAGAGAGAGGATAGCGAGAGAGAGAGAGAGAGAGAGATGTGTCGCTGTGTGGCAATTTTTCCCGAGATTGATATCGTATCTCTCGGCGGCGAACGGCACTGCAGCAATTCTCCACTGGGCCGTGGATGAACAGATAGACAGGAGCGCAGCGGCGAATCTGTCACGTCCTAATTTAGCCGGCGGAACGACGCTGCTGCCGCTACGGTCCTTTGTCGTCTCGTGCGCTCGACTACCTGCCGTCGACCAATCGACTGGATATTTATTTACTTCGGCTCTCGAGGAGAGAAGATGAATGGAGCCTCGAGAGTGATCTCGCGCGAAAAATGCTTGTCGTTGCGTTTACGCGACCGAAACGAAATATGCTTGCCTCGTAAACTCTTGCGGAGCGCAATAATTTTAAATTTTCGTCTCGCGCGCAAAGAAAGTATATAAGTAAAGCAAGTCGAGCTCGTTTTTACTGTTTTCCCTCGTGCGGCTTCGAGCTGTCTATAAAATTTCACCAGCCGTCTCACACAAACAGAGAATTTTTCCATCATCATAAAGCGCACAGGGACACATATACGTATGCGCGCATGTATTCGCGGACGGGACTTTTCATAGTTTACGGTTATACGCCCTTTGAGGTAATGCCAACCTCCACTCGCTCGTCCACGTGTGTGTATATGCGAATATACGTTTCCACGACTGAGAACGAGCACTGGCTTGCGGGTAGGTATATGTGAGTGGTAGGGTACTCGTGTCGTCACAGGGCGAAACCAGCTTTCGGCAAGTATGATTCTTGGAGACGGAATCTGTTTTCGAAATGAGATTTTTTCGAGAGCTGCGCGGTGCTTTCCATTTATTATTTCCAAAGAACGGAATTTTGCTTTCGTTCGAGCATATACGTTACGTATATAGCCACTCGCGCAAGAAACATGAATTTGAATGAGTCTCGAATCAGCGATTTTCAGTTAGATCTTTCGACCTTATTTACAGTTTTAATGCTGCCGCGGCCTCCTACACCGAAAAACCGATTCCACCTCGATTTTTTCGAATCTGATTGCTCGTGCCCCAAAGAAAGAAAAAAAAAGATATGGAACATAGGAGAGCGACTCAGCGCGGCGTCGTTGGCTCCTGGGAAAAATCACGAGATATTGTGTTTCGCATGGCGTACACGTATATTCCTTCCGGATCGCGGGATTTATCCGGGGACTCGAGCTTCCTTTTCTCGGCCCCTTTTTATTTCGCTTCAGAGCAGCACCCGAGAGAGAGAGAAAGAGAGACAGGCTCCGTCTTTCCATGATTCGACGAAAAACGCCGGGCGAGCGTGAAAACGCACACGCGACTACGCTGATTTAAAGCTGCGGACCGTAATAACACTGCAGCTGTGCGTGATCTCGGCAATGACGAAGACTCGCTGTATCGTGAGCGAGAGCGGTTATTGTTTTATTTGCGAAATCGTCCGGCAGTCGTGATGTATTTTAGAACGAGACTCGAATCATAGCACAGTCTCGTCTTCCCATTGTTTGGCCGGAAAAACGGATCGACATCTCCTTACATACCGTTCTCATTTGCGCAGTCCTCCCCCATCTGGCGAATAATCTCGCGACAATTATATGGCGGATTTTTGTCTCGGCGTCGTCATGCGCGCGCGCAAGAGATAACGAGATTCGATCTATACATCGAGAGCGATTGTCCTCCCCCGCGAAGCCAGTGGGATGTATATATACTCACCTAGAGGCCGGTAGAGCGCGGTGAAGTATCACTTGTCTCTTTCCTCCCGCGTCTCATCCAATATTCGCTGAGTCATTTCCTCTCTCCTCTTCCCTTCGTTCGCCGCGCAATCCGCTAGTCCAATCAGAGCAGAACAAGAAGACGGTTTTCCTCAGTTAAGTTCCCGACGAATATCGAGTCGTTCTTCCTCCCTCTCGAGTATCACTCGGGGCCGGCGAACGTCGATTCGTCGAACCAAGTCGGCTTGGAAAAGTGGAGTGAGTAGGAGGGAAATACGTACAATTTCTCGCTGTCTCTCTCTCTCTCGCGCGCGCGCTTTCGTTCCGTCGATCCTCATCTCGAATGGTTTTACCGAATCGAGTGACGCGAATCAACACTGACTCGCAAGTGTGTGTTCCTTAGCCGGGCTCTCTGTCTCTCTTATACGAGCGAAACTTTGACCTGATAGCTCTGATGGAATAGTTTTGATGGATTATCCGACTGCGTGCGCTGTTTGCGCGCGTAAGCTCCACTAGTTTCCCATCCGCCGGCGGCCACTCGACAATGGCCAATATTCGGATATGATTCGGCTTCGGATATGTATACCTTGTCCGTTCGACGTTAAAGTTCGGAGGTTGGCAAGACAAACTTTGCGCAGCTGATTGTATAATTTGGAATTCCGGCCTCGTTGAAAATTCGAATCAAAAAAGGTTCCCGTCATATCAGTATGGATTTTTTTAGCCAGATTTACGAAATATTCATTTGTCGTACTTGGCGATAGTCGAGTATTTAAATATTAAATGTCGGTATCGGACATATAAAGACGTTCCTTTGTGTGTGGATAAAAGGGGATCTTTACTGTGGCTTGCATTTCGCGTTTCGTCGTTGAAGTTAATAGCAGCTCGAGAGGTTCGTTCTCGTATATATAAATATCAAAAGCAGGCAATCAATTCTGTTTCGAATATGGTATATACCTACAATAAAATCGCATTCTAAATGGCTTTTTTCAAGAGCCGTCCTGAAAAGGCATGTGGCATTGTGTACAAGTCGCATCAAGAACAGTCTCCCATCTCCCGATATTGCAGCCATCAAAGTGCGGAGCATCGATCAAGGCAGATCAACGCAGGAAAGTCAAGCCCAGAGCAGCAGCAGCAGCAGCAACAGCGACGCCTCTTGGAACTATCGAAGGCGCAAGAAAATCGATTAAGAAATCCCTCGCGGGCATAAGCCGCACTTCCAAATCGTTACACCGAGCTAATGTGTTTTCCCCTCAAGAGTCAGCGCTGCAGCGGATCATCCCGGGCCGTCAATCCCCAGCCTGGCAAAAAGCAGCTCTGAAAAAAGTGCGACCTCCTCGGCAGCGCTTAAACGCGACGTGAGCAAAGCTGCTACATAAACGATCGGTTATCGATGCTCGCATTACGGCAATACAGCTCGGCGCGTCAAAGATCAGCAGCAGCTTACTCCATTGGAAAAAGGAGAAGCAGAAGAAAAATCTGGAGGCCTGCGAGGAGCGATGCATTACCGAGAGAGAGAGCGCATGATGAACGACCGGCAGGTGCAGACTGCTCGATGCGAAAAAGACGAAGCCAAGTGCAGAGGGAGCCATAAGGTTAACGTCCTTTTTTTCTTCCTCCATACGAATCGGAGGATTTTTCGATGTAAACATTCTCCATCATTTTTCAATTCCGCGAGCAACCGTGTACTTACACTACTCGCAGACTCTCCGGGGAGGAAGTCTCGAGCCAGGGATGAGACCCGATATGCAAAAGCAGAGAGAATCTCGAACGCACGTACGCGCTGCGCTATACTGTGTACCTGCAGCATGAAAAAAAAGATGAAGACGACGAGAGCGGACGGATAGATGAGAGCGACGCAGGTTATTCTTTATACCGCGCGGGCCGCGCTACGAGTCCGCGTTTCCGCTAGCTTAAGCTAAAATTGAACAATTCCCCGGCGTGCACGCGAGCGCGTGTATACCCAGCGCCAAGAAGGGAGAAGACGGACGACGGGGGAAGAATGTATATGTATTCCGAGTCCGGCCAGGGGAGGAGGCGACTTTTTCCCCTGGGGGAAATATCTTTTAGCAATTTGCCGGGGCCGCTGCATACGTTATGCACGCGCGAGGCCTTGCGATCTATGCAAAACGCGATACTGCGCAGACGCAACAGGTGCGCTGGAGAAATGTACACGCACTCCTTCTTTCTTGCTATACCTAATACTGCAGCTTCTTTCTTTTATCTCTTACGGTCATTCCTGGCCTGTTCGCGCAACTTTCGAGAGTGTGACGAACTTTCCAACGCTACCGGCGAATTTGTTCTCGGGGCTGCGAGTTTATTGTACAGCTGGGAGAGTTTTTTGCTGCGAAATTTTTCACTCTCGGAGTGCATTACTTCTCGCGCGCGCAGAGTATAGAACTTTCAGTGCGTAAAAAACTGGAGCTTATTTTTGCTCCGAAATGTGAAGGAGTTTCGCTCTGTATGCGATTATTTAGCTCGATTTTAGGCTAGGCTGGATATCGGCGCATTAGCAGCCGTGCGTTCGGATTCTCCATCCGCACGTTGTACGTCGATAATAGCTTGCTAAATATTAAGCGCCATACAGCTAGTTCGACCGCGTAAAGCCTTTACGTTATATATGCTTCGGTAATACCACCGCATAAACTTGGAAGCAAATTGATGGTATTACTGTAAAATCAAATTGCTTATTTCGAGTGTACTTTATTTGTATGCTGATTATAAAAGCGATGGTAGTCGAAGCGAATTTCGTCGAGTGTAATTTATCCGAACGTCTTCTTGTAGAGAGAGAAGACACTGCCATCAGCAACGCTGTAAGGCAATTTGGCGAAATCGCATAATAGATTATGCAAAGGAGCCTACTGCAACAGGCCATTTCCCAGGCCAATCTCTTCTGGGCGGCATATGGAAAGAAAACGGGAGCATAATAAAAAAAGAAGGGAGGAGGAGGAGGAAGCCGTCGGGAACGACGACCTCGTTTACGAAATCATTAACCAATTCGAACGGGAGGGAGAGAGGGAGAGAGGGAGACAAGAGCCGAGGAAAGGTCGTGATGCTACAAAGTCAGTCGTCGAGAAAATCTTCCTCGAGTCCGCAATGTATATACACGCGCGGTCTGAAATTTCCGCGAGGAAAAACGCAGACTGCATTTACGTAATCGGATTTCGAGTGATCTAGCGCCGCTGCCGGGTCAGTATATAACGCAGCTGGAAGAGAAGCTTTGGACCGCGGCGAGGAATTTTGTTCCTCCAATTGAATTTCCATGGCGACCGAAGACAGGAGCGCCAGGTGAAGTGTATACGCGCAGGGGAACATTAATAACCGGCCGCTGTGTGTGTATGTGTATGTACATTGACTCCCCGCGGACTTTAACAACAACCACGGCGGTGGAAGGCCCCGTGTACCTACACGGAACACCGTCTGAATTATTGTGCCGGTCGAGCCCTAAATCATAAAAACAACAAATTGCGCTTGAAAGAGAAGGGGAGGAAGCGAAAGCTTATACTCTTCGCGCGCGCGAAAAAGGGGGGAGGAAGCAGGCAGCGGTGCCAGGAGTTTTTGAACCGATTGAAATATGGAGTGGAGAGGCGCCAGGCTTAATGAAAAATGGTAACACGCAGCGGCTGTGCTGTAAGCGAGGCTTGCAGCTTGACACCCCCTTCTCATACGCTGCTGCTATACGGTGCAGGGGAGTCACGCGCCTCGGGCATAGACGACGATGAAATTTCCTGTCGATCGTTTGTAACGGAGCGACCTGATCGCTGTAATTATTCATCGCGCTTGGAACTGGTTTTTTTTTTTTTAATTTAAAGTCAAAAACGATTTTTTCCGGTTGCGTGTCTGACCAAACATTTATGTTACTACTGGTGTGGAATTACTGAACCTGTTTTTGGATTCCATCGTGCGCTAACGCGGCAAACGAGATTATTTTGCTTTTAATTTTAAATATGCTTTGTAAAACATCACTCGCATATAATGCAAACAAGGAAATGAATTCGTTGGCAAAAGGAAAAACAGTTCGTTTGTATTCCAAACCCGGAGGTGTAATTAGTCGAGCGGTTCGAAATCTTGTAAAAGCCGGCCATTATTTAATAAAAACGTCAATCAATAAATTTGACGGATATACGCGCTACTGAAAAATGGCTCGATATTCCATCAGCTTTTGCGGCATGAATATTAAAATATATTGGCATTCGTTTGTCCGAAGCCAGAGTTCTGTAATCAATTAAAACTACGGTTTTTTTTTATTTTCCCACAATTTTTTTGTAATTCCCCACATCTGCGGTCGCGGATGCGTGCAAACATCGAGTACGAGCGTGAGAAACTTGTTATTGCTTGAGATCCCGACGAGAAAACCATCCTTAGTTGTGTTTACATGCCTTCAATTTCACAGCTGCAACTTTCTACCTCTTGTGCAGGAAACATTAGGCTCTTAGCTCGCAGATTAAACAACCGTTGCTTAGCTGAACAAATAATTAATCTTTCGACTAGCAACACGCTAAATTGTATAAAATTTTTTCATTTTTTTTGTCTAAAGTTAAGCTTGACTCTTAAAGCTTTCACTCTTACGGAGTGACTATTGACTCTTGGGCATTTTTCACCCTTATGGGAATGATAGACTTTTTTTTATTCAAAATGTTGGAGTGGCTATTAATCAAAGCCATGTACTGAAGGACATGTTTCTTTACAAATTGTATAATTTTCATGTGGTTTGTGCTTAGTCCCGGATAAATCGATAATATTACATTTTTGTAAAAAGAGAATGACCAACGTTATCGAAATAAAATTTAATCAATTATTAGAGGTATTATATGTTCTTTTTGCATGTCTACGTTAACCAATTTATGTTGTAAGATAATCAAATCATATTTTATTCAGAATATTTATTCGCGTCTATTTAGCAGAAATGGCAAAACAAAACGTTTCTGAAGCGGCCGCCGAGTTAGATGGTCACTTCTCTCAGGCATCGATATTCAATTATTCACTGAAAAATGCATTGTACTATTTCATGAGAGACCGAATTTTCATTCTCCAAGATTGAGAGTGAAATTGCAGAGCACAGTGTGCGCGGCCCGCATATGCCAAAATCTCCACGCAGAGTTTAATTCACTCGCAGAAGCTTTTCTATATCCGGTCGGGAAGTGCGACGGTTCTCCCTCGACAACTAATCCCGGCCAAAGGGAAAATTCGAGCGGGTCGCGATCAAAGTTTCATCTGTTCCCCACACTGCGCACACACATGAGCGTCCCGAAATTCGGTGGCACGCACTCGGTGCCGGAATGCGAGCTCGAATAATGCGCTATGAGAGAGAGAGAGAGAACGTTAGTAACCAAATGGGAGGAAGTTAGATTGACTGAACGGCTGGGCAGAGCCGTAGTAGCTGCAAATACTGGCTGGCCAACCAACAATGCGGCCCCTGAACGTAAGGCCTGAGCGCAATCCGCAAAGACCTCAATTATGCGGCGATGCTAATTACTCGCAATCGAAAGCTCTTCATGAGCGACTACCGGCTTTTCCACCTCTATCCGACCCTACTACTCGTGCCGAAACTCTCGCCCTTGGCTCATTGTTCTTTTCCTTATTATTACTAATTGGAGCGCCATTAGAACTTTACAATGCGAGTCTGAAGCATGAATCGCCGTGGTCTTTTTCGACTACTGTTCTGCCTCTTTCTCTATTTGCCTTGTTCGCGATTTGTACGCTCTGCTGTTTTTTACGCGGCCGCACACTGCGATTTAATAAACTCGGCTGCTGCTGCTGCTGCATATAGTGCTGCCGCATCTGGCCGGACGCGTAATCGAAAAATTATTGGACTCGAATAATTAGTAATTAGTACTTCATTGTTCCGATATTCCTCCTCGTTCGCCGCTGGCGACTGAATGGACTCCAGGCTTGGAATATGAAAAAGCGATTGCCATTTTATAACGTGATTGCGTTGTTATTTCGCTGGCCAGATGCGTACACGGTTGCGAGATTGCGAGTTTATCAATAGTCCGGCGTTTGTTTTCCGAAACAATGCGCGAAACTGGTTCAATGTTCGCCGAACTTGATGCTGCCCACCATCATTCTCCCGCGGTTCTGCTGAAGAAATTTCCATCGGTACACAGCTACTTCAATTCTGCGTCTATATATACCTATAGCTCTTTTTTCGTTCGTTTACTTTATATTTGTTCATCGCTCCATTGTATATTTTTTTAACAATCGAATGCATATACACCGGCAAAAGGTAAAAACCAACCAAAAAAGGTTCTATACGGTTTTTAATTGGCCCACGATTCACCGATATCGCTGCACTGAACAAAAATGATGTTCTCTCTCTCAATAACGAGAGAATATACTCTTATTAAAATATAGCAAACATATAGAAACCTTTGCGGTGATCGAAAACTGGGGCAAATATAATGTATGTGATCGAAAATAGGGCCGTATTTACTTGAACTATTATTTTCAAGATTCATCATTATTTCCGCTACTTCTTTGGTCTGTTATCTTCATCATGACTTGCATTAAAAGGTTCTACGATTCAACGTTTTAGTAACTCTTTTTTTAACTTCACCATCCATTGTCAAATCTTCCTTGATTATATTTGTGATCCAAAACGCATCGCAATCACGCAGCAAGACAGAGTCGTCTGCATCCGCGTTTATCGCGCTTTGCGGCAGGATTCCAGTACATCCTCTCGCTCGCGCGGGCGGACAGGGAATCGCTCTGCAGAGAAGGCTTATATATCGCGCAGCAAATGAAAAGCAAACTGCGTCCGATGGAGACGACACGAGCGATCGGCAAACATTCGGTTCGGCAAAAATTTTCAATTAACCGTTTGGCGATGCGTTTACACGCGTTGCAATTGTGACGACGAATGCAGGTGTTTCGAATTTCGTTCGTCGAATTTTTCCTCTTTTTTTTCCGGCGCGCGCGTCTCTGTTGATTTTTCATATTAGCCGGGCGCCGTAATAATTGTTTTCGATCGGTGCGTAAAACTCGGTGTAAAAAATTATTACAGAGGGAATCGAAGTGCGCAACGAGGACGTCACGTGCAGCGCTATACGGGATGACGGCAGAAAAATGTCCAATTAATCGCCGCTGCGGCCATTACATGCTCGGGGCTGTGCGGCGCGCATCTCGCGAGTAAATTGCGCATAACGCGCGCGTGAGCCGCTGTCAAACGCGGCCCCGACATCGATCCCCTCGCCGCATAAGCCGGCAGCTAGCCCCCGTCTCGTGACACACGCACACGTACCTGTCGGACATTATGTTGTATAGGTAAATCACCGGGAGACAGCGAAACATTGAGTGATCGCGATCGGGCCGCCGTTATTCAATAGCTGCAGCGCCGTTCGATAAACAAAGCTCTTCGAACGCGTTGACGCGACTGCACTTTCCCTTGTGCTTCGATCGATTTCGACGCTGTAAACAAGAGAAAGAGTGTATAGCTTAGCGCGATTTGCATGTTGCTTCTGTGCAGAAGTATAACAAAGTTCCCGCGTCTCTTGGCGCAAACTTCGCTTTGACTCTCGATTGTGCTCGCGAGTATTATCAGCAGCACTCGTCCGGGACTCGTTCGAGTAGCGGAAAGGGAGAGAGGCAAAAAGGAGAGAAATGTTTTCGCACTCGGCGCGTGAAGTAAAAAGCGAGAACTGCGTTACTCGTGCCTATAGACGTAATGGCGGCGGCGCTCTTACGTTCTCTCTCTCTCTCTCTCTCTCTCTCTCTCTCGTTATACGGAGCTGACAATGGGACGAGCTAATGCGGCGCCAATTAAGACTCAAAGTTTCTCCTCTCGCGCGCTACTGTTTTCTGCCACTTACATGAATTTTTCAGCGCGCCCGATTCTGCAGAAGCTCTCTGGCGCTGCAGAGAAGAGCAGCGGCGGAAACTCGCGAGCGCGGAACATTGGATGACAAACGAGATGAAAATTAAAGTTTAAATTAGTTTGGCCTTGTGCGCGCGAGTCATTTTCCGCGGGAAAGTGTAATATTCCCCGGCTCTTGGCCGGAGAAAAGGGAGAATTATAGCTAAATTAGAACAAAAGTATAACGAGAGCGACGCGCCGGAAAAAATCTACTTCCTCTCTCTCCCGACTATCTCTTTGGTTTTTCCGCAAAACTTTGCCTGCGCGGATCGAAAAGCCGTGCGCGCGCGTGCATCCTTATAATTAAACTACGACCTTTGCGCTGTGTACGAGAGAATGTGTCCCGTGTATAACAATGACGCCGCCAAGTAATTACGAATAATAATATTTTATGTGCTTTTTGATTATACGCGGGCTGAAAGGGCGGCCCGACTTGCTCCTTTCTGGGACGCTTTCACGCACGCACAATGCCGCGCGAATTTCATTGTGTATTTTCTATCCCTATTCAATTTTTCGCTCGTTATACCTGTATATACATATACGCAGAAGTATATACACGAACGTATCGGGTCGCGATACAAACCGCATTCGCTTGCGCCGATATTCAATCATCCTGCTGTTCTCTCTCTCTCTCTCTCACGAAGAGCGCGTAAATGAAAAGATAATGACGTCGGAATCGATATCGCCCGCCGATAGTCCATCAAGCCTGCGAAAGCCAATAATAATAATAACAAGAAAGTCGTCGAACGACATTACACGCGGCTTGTATATCGAAGAAAAATGTAGCTCGTCTCGGTGGTGGCCCGAATTAATTTTCTCCTACGCAGCAGTAGCAGATCAGCTCGTCGCAGCGTCATCAAACTAAAAACTCATTATCATGCATTAGCGTCGCCTCCGCAGCGCAAACACCGCCGGCAGCAGCGTTACATCTTCCCAGCGCGGGCAATATCCCCCGCGCGCGCGCGACAAAGCTCCTCGTGCAGGCAATTAGCGGTGTATAGCTATCGTCCCTCTCTCGCGATCGGAAAAGACGCTGATACCGGGGGTTGCAGCTGAGAGTGAGATGAGTAGACGACGAGGGGTTAGCGGCGGCGGCGGTAGCGGCTTCCTTGATTGCCAATATGGCGCGCGAGCTTGGAAAACAGGGTCGTCGGAGGGGGAGAGTAACGTATAGGCTGCAGCGCTGCAATCCTCGCTCGCGGTCCACAATGCCGCCGCGGGCGTTAATTTCCCCACGAAACGTATTGCACCCTCGCGATTCAATTGTTCTCTCTCTCTCTCTCTCACTCTCGTGCTCCCTGTGTCTCTGCGCGTATACGTGTGTGTGTGTGGGAGTTATATTTTCCCCCGACGCGCGCGGGCCTCATAATAATGCCGGTGCCGCCTAGCTCGTACGTCGTTCCCGCGCTTATTAGAGAGAGAGAGAGAGAGCCCAGCCGTACGTGTGTTGTGTGGTGTATATACACGTTCCCTTTTTTCGGGCTGGATTTAGCCGGCGCTCCTGAGGTGTACCTGCGAGGGTTGAGACCTTAATCGAAAAGCTCCGGAGCTTTCCGCTGATTCCGTGTTTTATTGAAAATCTGCCGGGGAAATGGTCTTTTTTTACTGTCCAGGAAACCCGAGCCTGAGCGTAGGTATGTGTTACAGCCTTCTCTTTGTCGCCGGGGTATAAACCCCACTGATAAACGAAGCGAATGTACTTTTCTTCGCGTTGATCGAGAAAAGACTGAAATTCGCGGGAAAAATGTTTGGCGAATAACTGTACAAGCAGCTCGTTCCTCCGAATCGAGAGAAAGCGTGCAGCGGTAAATGCAAAATCTACTCGACGCTCAATTCCAGGCCACACAAAAGTGGAGCGTAAAAGCTCCCCCTGTGTGGCGTTATAACTAACGCTTGCGCGAGCTTTGCAGCCAGTCTCAATTTCTACTCTGCAGGCTCTTACATATATAAGCGCAAAAGGGGGGGATCGTTTGCAAGTACAAGGGTATTTGTCGGATCGATCCTGACTAATGAAATGTCGCCAGTGCGCGTGCAGTGCATAAAAGTATATAATACATACCTGCTCCGCGGCCTCGTAATTAATTCGTGATTTCCGTGCTGCAGCAGCAGCCGATCCGCGGAACTTGTTATTAATGTTTTATCAAGTTTCGCGAGTGAGAGAGGGCATTAATCAAAACGCACTTTTCTTAATTCAAATTTCATGTTCATTGAATATGCATTACGTGCAGTCGTTTTCCTTGCGCGAGCTCCCCGAGAGAGGAGGGAAAAAGGGAGACAGTATTATACTGAATAAAAGTTTAAAAATCAATTCCTCCGAAGACTGACGCGCCGTTAAGCTTCGGGCCTTATTGCATTCGTTGCGACGATTGTTCATTAATATTACATTTTTAAGGCCGGCTTCCTGTCTCTTTATTTCAGAAATAGACGGTGAGATCGCGACCGATTGTACTCAAGAGAGAGCTCGACGTATAAAAAGTCTCGTTCTTTTTATCGCTGTCTTCTTTCTCTCTATACTGACGGCGGCGGGGATTTGATAAAAGTTTCAGCATAAAGTCAATCTGCGATCGCCGAGCTCCGCGGACCATTAAAAAATTAACGACTACGGAGGATTTAATTTAACGAGCCTTTTATTGTTTCTCTGTTACAGCTGACTTTCTACAATTACATCACGGTCGACGAAACTGTCACCTACACGCCGCATCCCCGGGACGAGGGCAAGACGCTTTTGACACAGGAGGCCGTCGTTAAAGTACATGGCGTCCCGCTCACTCATTACATGGAGGATCTCCTCACGTCCAAGATCTCCTTCAATGCCGGCAAGGTGAGTGCACTCTTCTCTTTCGACTCCATTCATTATACACCCGCGCGTTTTTATTGGAGTAGAGTGCTGCTTCCTTTCAATTCCTCCGATTCGACGTCAATTTAATATCCGTATGAACTAATGACATGCTATTATTATTATTATTTTATCTCGCATAATCAATCTTTGCTCTCCGTGACAACAACGATAGTTCATCGGTTTATCGATTCGATTTATCCACCGCCAATTCACTATGATAAACTAACTAAAGCATATTATTTATACCGATTCTTCAAATGGTCATCTCACGATCCGCAAAAATTGCTTCTCAGGGCCGACAAGCGATCGAGTGGGTGATCGACAAAATCGACACGGAAGTGAAGGACCTGGCCAACAGCGCAGCCAAGACGACCGACGAGCTGCTGAACACGACGCGCCGGCAGATCGACGACCTCACCAGCATCACCAAGCGTAGCATGGACGAGATCCAGAGCGCGGCCAAGAAGTCATTCGAGGAGGTGCACAATCTCACGACGCCCCCGTCCCACTCCTCGATGCCGAAATTATAGCTGAGGTTCCGCACTAGCTTCAATCTTTTCAATTAATCCCCGCGTGCGCGCCGAGAGAAAAAGGGAGAGAAAAACGAGTCTCGCGCTCCCGCCCATTTTTCCAATTGGCTCGGGGAATTCCGGAGAATTACTCTCTGCGACGCAATTTTCTCTCGAGCCGAGAGGCCGAGCGAGTGCGCGAGCTTAATAGCAAACGTCAATTTTGGTGACCGAATCCGCTTTCACGGCTGTCTGCCGCGAGCGTACCTCTTTCTCGTGTTTGTGCGCGCACGTATATAGATAGTCGAAATTCGAGATTCCGCGTCTCCTTTTTGTTCTTCAAAAATCCATCGACTTTTTCGCCGCTTTTTGTTGTTGCTCTTGTTGTATTATTTTACGCCTGTAAAGAGCGATTGCATATATAGGTACATCTGGAATGTGCAACCGATACCACGACTCTTTTGAAGCGCGAAATCGGTCCATATTTTTTAAGAACAGACGAGGCAAGTAACATGAACAAGAGAGTAAATAAATGTTAATCTTCGTTGTGTATCTTGGAATTTTTATAATGTAAAAGGTGTTTTCTACTAAGCAAATTTTGCATTAAATTGATGAGTACGTCAACGTCGATTCGTAAATTTTAAATGTTAAGTGGAAACCAGAAAAAAAAACAGAAAAATTAAAAAATGTACATGCTATGAACGAGTCATATTTAACGACTGAGCTATTGAGCGATTATTTTACAATGCAATGAACGATGAGCTGGGAATTCTCATCAATCAAAAGATTAAACAAATAATTGTAATAGGGAATTGTAGTTTTCTCAAGCCAAATTTGTATATAACTTGTTTTATCTTAATTTTTGATAAATGCGACCCTAAAGAGAGTAGTATTTTTACGTTTCAAACGAAAGTTATAATCATCTGTGGAAACATGAAAAGAGAAATACAATGCTACTATTTTAGGTGCCTTCTTTATAGATAATTTCAAGGCAAAGAAGATTTTTAAATCTCTATCGAATTGTAGACTTTTACTTACAATTAGTGAATAATTGGGCTATGAGAGTAACTCAATAGTAACCAACAAATGTAAACAGTAAAGCTCTTTATAACGAGTATATAAAAAATGACTTGATTTTTTCTCAAGACCCGTACTGTTGCGTTGATATCCCTAAATCGCATCTACTCATTTTAAAGTAGTTTATAGAAAATATATACACCTTTGTAAATTAGGGATATGGCATAAATTTCCAATTTTAACAGTAGATGAATATGCGCTGTATTTCAACGTATATATAATTATGTTCATGAATGTTGAATTGCACTGAACACACAGGCAAATACAATTTTTCTCATTTGAAGCTGCGATATTTATGTATTCGGCGATAAATAAGGGATGCAGAACTAAAATAAACTTGATAAACTCTGATTTTCAAATATTAATTTGTTCTTGAAAGTACGATCATCAAACGTGTACGTTTTACATGCAGTTGTACATATAAATGATTGCACATATATGATGTTGAGTTTGTGGAAATAATATATATGTATATTTATTTCTAAAAAGAAGCTAAAAACAATATTCGATAATGGTGCAAATGTCTCTGTTAATATTTGTTAGAATAAAGCACGCTATTCGTAAATGCAACGATATTCGTCATATTGATTTTAACACAACTAATGAGTATTATTCGGTTACGCGCAGCGCTTTAATAGCTTGAATAATTTTCCAGAATCTCCCGCAGACTTGTTGAAAATTTCAAAGCCAGCAAAAGATTCGCATTGAAATAGTCGTTAGCAAATTTTCCGTAAAATGAGTGACTTTCACGCATTGCAGGAAAGCAATACTATCGCGGCGAGCTCTGAGGGTAAAAAGCCTCTGCGCAAACAAACATTGGCGAAAGCACTCGTTGTCAACGCATTTCCAGACCGCCGCAACGCTCCCCTATTTCCAACGGCTGCGCGCATTTCGCTCTATCGCCGAAACACAGCACGGCGGCGCACTCAACTTGAGTGCGGACCGCACTTGGCCCTCAAGTGTGCATCCACGCGTGCAGCAGCGAATCGATCTCTCGAAATTCCGGCCGCGCAATTGCGTACACACTTGCCTGCAGTTTCCAAGTGCGCTCCGCCGAGCGTCTGGTCATTACCGAATAGCAGTTCGCTCGAGAGACGATTTCCCAGCAGTCTAGTATTAGCAGCGGCAGTAGCGGGCGGTATACAGGTATAAATGTCGACGACGCGTTATGAGGAGGAGTCGTAGGCTCGCGTTGACTAGCGATAATTGACGAGTGGTAGGTTCATCGCGCGGTCTCGGTCAAATATTGACGCGCAGTCTGATTGTGATCACAGGCCTTTGTACCAATCCGCTGCACCTGCGCGCTGCAGGTGAATGGTTCTTAGGCACTTTTCGAATGTCGCGCTCGTTGCACGCCGGGCCGTGTTGTTGGCGGCGATTCAATGGGAAACTGCCGCTTCGTCGTCGAACATGGCGAGGCGGAATAACCGGGTCGATTTTACGTCGCGAGGCTTGAATGAATGGAATTGCCTCTGTATTAAGTGTATAAGATACCGTCTAGCTCGCTATTAGCATACTCGGTTAAAATTCGTTTAAATCGAGTCGGGTATATTATGTATAGAGAGAGAGAGAGAGAGAGAGAGAATTAGGTGTACGTACCTAGGCGGAGCGCGCAATTAGAGCTCGACAGCCGATAACGGGCAGCTCGAGAGGACTAAATATTTCACCGCAGCTTTATCGAAATCCTCGGGATATTGATAAGCCGCACGAGGCTGCTATTAGCGCCGTCCAGTTTCTCTCCCGATCCGCACACAGCAGCAGCAGCCGCTAGCTTAACTCGACTGCTTGTTTCGAGAGAGTTTGTCGCTCGCACAATGAAACTATGCACAGAGGCGCGGATCTTCGCTCGGCTCGGCACTTTTGCCTCCTCTCTCGTCTGGCGCTGACGCGACGAACGGACGCTTGTAACAAGTTTCGAGGGGAAATTGGATTATCCCTTGGGAGCTCGAATCTGCGACGCTCGCTGATTGACCTACTGGCCGTCGAGGCAAATCGAATTAGGCTTCCTGACACCTCGGCCACTGTCCGCTCGCCTCTCGTCTTCGGATCGAAAGGAGAGTATACGTATAGCTCTGCGTCGACGTCGTGATCTTCTCGTCCCTTGCGCGCCTGCATTTACGCTCGCGGTCTTGTCGATAAACCCGAGGGGTTTTGCACGCAGCCATCCTCTGTATGATATAGACCGAGGCGAGATGGCTTATATGAATGCAGACTGTTTATTGGCTAGTCGAGCGACCGTTGCCCGAGAGACGTTTACTCGATAACTGAAATTCTCGGGAGGAGAATTGTAAAAAGCTCCTTCGTCGTCGTGCGAAATTAAATTCAGCTGGGGCAGGTGAAATCACGCGCGAAACTTAGTGCTCGGTGCATGGGAGTGAAAATCAGAGCGGCGGGCCAGCGCTCGAATTTCCGATTCGGCTGCACACAAAAGCGAGACTCACTCTCTCTTGAGGCTGCAAGCTCGTAAAAGAGCGCACACCCCTCTCCGGACTTTCAGAGACTCGGCGTACGATGGCTCATGGTTTACACATCGCGACGGTGTTCGTCACCCCGTAAAAGCTCCGATGGTGATCCTTACCCACGGGCTCCTCGAAAGAGATGGAACGAGACCAGCGGTCAAGAAGATCCCCGACGTTCTCTCGATTCACGAGCCCGTGAAAGCTACTATCCTCTCCCTCTCTGGCTCTCTCCTACGCCTCGCCTTTTTCGACTCGAGGGGCTGCCCGCACTTTTCGCAAAACCGCTTTCTTCGCTGGTTATTGTAAGGTCCTCTGGAATCGATCAACGGACAATAATTTCCATTGAATTTTTCTCTTATCTTGCTCGGCTACTTGCGTTTTTTCAATTGTTTATTTGCTTTTTATTATTAACCTCGCCGCTGGAGATTCTTTCCACCATTGTGCAATACACCGCGAGCCAAGTGGATTCAACATGTGTACAAATAACCGTAACCCCACTGAGCCAGCCCAGAATACAGATCTTTTAATAATTTTAATTTTCAGTAGATAGTCCTTCGCTTTGGTCGGACAGGCAGACACATCGGACTAATACTTTTAGTTTGCTCGACTGCGCCTTTGTTTCGGCATTTCGAGCACGACGAACAGAAACGAACAGCAGCACTACTCCCGGATCACCAAAAAGTAATTCCCATCTCACTAGTCGCGCTATCAGAGTCAAATTTAAATTATCCCGCCAGACTGCGACAGGCGCTTGCGCGAACAAAACAACAAACTCTCTCTCTCTCTCTCTCTCGCCCATCAGCCGACGAATTCATCAGCGCTCCAACTTGAAAACGCAATTAAAATTGAATTTACTGGCGGGCGAGCCGTGTGCCAGGTATCAACGTTCCGTTGCGACGTTCCTACTTAATAAAACAAGAAATTCCTCGGGCGGCTTCTTATAATAAGTATAGCGCAGCGAATCTTCTGTCGACATTCTCCGACGGACCGGAGTTTAATCGTTGCCGGTAGTACGCCTCTGTGTGATGAGATTCATCCACTCGCTAGTCGAAATTAGTCAACGGCAAACTCGGCGCTTCCAGATTTTCGGCTCGCGCTTTTAATATTCCGTGAACAGATATTCAGCGCATGCCACTAAAGATTTTTATTAAAAACTCTTGCGAACTTAATTTAAATTCGCGCGTAAGCGCACAAAATTTTTAGAGAAATTATAGAGGGACCTATTTAGCTGTATACGAGGGCGCTGGTCCCCGTAGTCGTACTTTTTGGTGTATACCTCATGTGTATACATAGATCGAAGGACGAGACCAAGCATACGGCACTCTTATTAGCATACAATTACCTTTTCGCTTCTTTTACGATTCATATCTACTGTCTGCGTACAGTATAGTTCGCTCGCTGTTACCGAGTCCAGGGGTAGAGGGCTTTTGAGCTTTCGTGTCTTGCGGAACATTTGCGTGCGAATTGCCGCGAACACGAGGACGCGCTCTCGCTGCAGCTACTGCGTGCGCTCTCGGAGGTGCCTTCGGGAAAGTCGATAAAACCGATCGAGCAGCGAGTGGCTCTCTCTCTCTCTCTCTCGCTATAAAACATTATGTAAACCCCTTAAGAGACACTCGGAAATCCCGACTTCGTAAGTTCGATTTATTTGTATATTTTACAGATAAAGCTCAAACATGTTCGTTGGACAATGAGCGGGGATTAAGAGATTCTGTTATTGCTTGCGGCTGGATTGGCTTTACGACATATTACCTCTTTGATTATCGGCAATTTATGTGATGGCACTGGTATCTTTCCAGTACAGTGCACAAGTTTGCGATATTCAAGTTTTTATTTTTCGCCAATTAATACGGGCTCTTATTGTCATTTCGTAAAAAAAGTATTGGGAAATGAGAGATTTAGAAAGGGGAAAGAGTAGCATTTTAAAAATGCACGTGCCATTATTCATTCCCAGACTGAAAGCGCATCCAAAAGTTGCTGAACCGGCCAGACGCTCCACTCGTTCGAACGTTAAGTTAATTAACGCACATCCAACGCGTCGCGTCAGACTGCTCGCGCACCGGGAGACTGTCATTTCCGCCTTGGCTGATGCTCGTTCGAAAAAAGAGACACGAGAAAAAAATCCGCTATCCAGCAGCACAGCAGCTTTGTTGGCGCGAAATTAAAATAAAGTATCGGTCATTTTCGATTCGATTTTTCGACCTCTGCGCGCGTGCATATTTCAGCTGCCAGCGGCGGACGGATAAATATTCCCGCCGTTGTCCTTCGCCGTATTTGTTCGTCGAATAAAACAGCCGAATAAATATACCGCAGCGCGCGACTTTATTTGCATCCGTGATTTTTTAATACACGCTGCGGCGATGCAGTGCTTGATTCCGCGGTCATTAATTCCCTTCGGTGGTATATACCGTTCTTCTGCATATATAGCTATATACATGCATGCGCTGATGCCTCCCGCATGAATGGAGAGTGGAAAAAATGTTGCTGCAGCAGCAGCAGCAGCAGCAGCTCGACGGGTCGTTGCAGATGTAAAAGCGAACAAACGGCCTTGATTGTGTCGACACGACTGTTAATTCGGCCGCGCTGACATTCATCGCACCGCGACTTTTTGTCCAGCTCCCGCGGCGATTTTACAGCGCGCCGGCTCGTTTTTTCTCGACCGCGAAACGCGTTTAAAATCGACGTTAATTTCCCGCTGATTGCGAGCCGCGCGGGATTTTTAAACCGCAATCACAAGCGTTGGCGCTGCGTTGGATTTTTTTCCTCCTAGCTATATATACGTCTGCGCGCCCTAAGTACTGCTGCCAACAAAGCTACTGTCAAATCGGTGTTTCCATCGGCATCCGGAAGCTTCAAAAACGCAGTAGCCGTCGAAAAAGAAAAAGAAGCAAAAAATCCCGACGCCGAGAGCAGAACTGAAAGGTCCCGCGGCTGCAATAAAAATCTCAAGAGTAGAAAAATCTCGATGACGTGTAAAAAAAAAAGTGTCCCGCCGCCGTGAGGGCAGGAAAAGCTCGAAATGCAGTGACGTGATGCATTCGAATCCGCGCGCACGACGTATACATTTGCTTGAGTGACGCTAAAGCCTATTAACGTTAGGCGGATCAATTAGTGCAGCAGTCCGTCCGGACGCTACTCGGCCGGAACCGAAATTCTCCGCGTGTGCAGCTCTGGCGTTTCGTCAGATTGCACGGACATCTTCGGAAGTCTGGTAGTCTGCGGTGTAATTGAAATTTAACTGTAAAATCGCTACATCGACCCTTAATGAAGCTTAATTTGTGGTACACCTATCTCCAGAGTATACAGTAGGGAAAAAAGTGCGACAAGTACTCCCACCGGAATTTGTCGATTGCAGGCGCGTAGGCACTTTGAACACACAGCCAGCGAAGAGTACACTGCACACACAGGAAGAGTCGAAGGGTCGATCGTTATAAGCTCTCCTCGCCGGCAGACGCAACTTTGATTTCGCGCCGCCGCCGCCGCCGGTGCAGTTTTAGCAAAGTATACGTATAGGTGAAGCGCGCAAGGCGGCCGCGAATAGCTAATAACGAACGTGCCTGGAATACTGATCGGCTAGACGGCGAAGCGTAGCTACAGCAGGAGAGGATGAGCGACTCGCCTGCAGCTTCTGTGGAGCGATTCGCTCTCGGGCCAGAAAGTGGGCATTATGCATTCTGATCCCGATAATCCAGCACCGCCGTACACAATGAAAGCGCTGCATGCGTGTGCTCTCTCTTCTCCATGCAAAGAGAAGTTGGGACCGCCTTGCTCTCTGAAATTATAGCGAGCGCATGAGCTCCGAATAAATCGAGCGTAAAGAGCATCTGCACACACACATACACATATGCTCGAAGCTCTCGAAGGCTCCAACTATCAAAGCGGCTGCAGCCGCGCTAGGTAATAATAATAGCTCTAATTTCCCTGTTCTCTGTGTTGGCTGCGAGAATAGCTTAGGAGTCTGGACGCGTGCTTAATCCGCGCTGCCGAGTCCCTTTGTGAGCTAGATTGTTCGAGAATGTTGGCCGTAAACAATGGATGCGGCAAAAAGGAGCTTTTCCTATATCTATGCACGGATGCGTGCTGCTGGATTCTTGCGGTGGCCCGGCATATCAAAGGCTTTCTCGCTTACGCGTACTGGTTATTTGGAAATACAGCTGGAGCGATTATCGGAGTTTTTCCAAGGTCCCCGATGACGGGCGCAAAGCTCGGCACCTAATCTCTCAACAAGCTTGCATACAAGAACCGGTGTATATAAGCGCTTGGGTAGCCTGCGGCGACAGCTCATCGAGCATAAAGTTTTCTTGTAAACATAGGTGCAGCAGCAGCAGCAGCAGCGTTGTGCTGATGGTCGTCATGCTGCATCGACTCTCTCGAGCCAGTCGCACGTACACATCGATCCCCTATATACCGTATAAGCGCGCGCTTTGAAGCCGCGACGGTGTATATATAGTGTGGGCGTGTTAGCCTTAGAGGTTATGTCGAGCTTGGATGCGCGAGCGGAGCTAACTAATAGCCTCTTAGCCTTGGCTTACGGGGATCATGCTATACCGGGGCGCAACTGCTACCTGCGCTCCTCTCTCGACTATTCTGCAGCCTCTCACCCCCGGCAGCTAAGCCAGTCGAGAGGCTCCGTGCCCGAGACCGGTTTCCCTTACTGCGGCTTTCCCCGTTGACGCGCTATTAATGCCCTCGCCGAGCTTTAATTTCAATATCGCTTTAAAGCCTTCTTTTAATTACTCTTTGTGTTTGGCCTGCAGCGCGATAAGGTCGCTTGTACAGCTAACAGGTGTGTCGCTCCGCCGGCCAAGGTCTTTTGATAATGGGAATCAGTAATTTGCGACTATTTGCCACGGGTAAGCAGCGGCCAAACTTTCCCGGTCTTTGCAGGCTCTGGATTTTCTTCTCTTTGCAGGACACGCCCTCGCGGTAAATATTATGCTAACGCGCTGTTTCTTGTTGTTGCGGAGCTACGACTAATTATGTTCAGAATCCAAAAAAGCAAGACAAAATTGCATCCCTTGAAACCCCAGTAGTGATCTCATGAAGAAAAACAAAGTTTCGCATTTCACGCGTAAAAGGCCAACGAAAGCAGAACAAAAAAAAGATAGACCGCCTGCGGTTGCAAACCCACGCAGCCGACGTACAATTACTCTTTTGTGTCGCAACACCGATATTATCCGGGCTTTAATACATCAAATGTAGAAAACTCGTTGTTTTCCGTCGGCGCGTATACGCGTCACAGAGAGAAATAACGATAAAATAGCCCGGAAATGCAGCGCGTTTTGTTTGAAAGAGTAGAGGCAGCGAAAAGGCAGTAGCAGCAGCAGCAGTATAGTATATAGAGAGCAGGAAAAAAGTCCAAGTCCGGCGGGATTGCGATTGGGCGGGATCCGCGCGTTAATTTATTTAGCGGTCCCAAGGAGACAGACGTGCCGCAGAGTTAGGGGTCCTCGCGTAGCCGGCCATTGTATCGACAGGTTTTCACCCCTTTTGAAATATCGCCTCCTACTCTGGCTGCAGTTCCGAGTCTCTCGGGGACTCAATTAATTTTATGGTAAAACTAGCTCGTGCGGAGAGCTGCGACACAAAGAAATGCCCGCAGCCGCTGCTCTCTTTCCCTCGCTTTTCAGCCGCGTAAATTTCACCTGAAATCGAGCCTTTGCGCGCGCTTCGGCGTGTAAACCAATTTTCTTGATTATCGGTTGATGAACGCGCGCTCGTATAACTTTGTTTAAATTCGATTTTCCTGCCCGCGGGCTTTTAATGCGCGTATTCGATGCACGTGGAAAACTATTTTTCTATTCCGGCCGCGTAGCAGAGCGCGCTCTGATTGTTGCAATTATTTTAAAACACAATCCGGCGCACAGACTGCCGCGTCGGTACAGGACGTCTTCTGACATGTGTTGCATCTCCTTCTAATGCCATACTCTCGAAATGCTGGCAATCATCGTTACCGAGTCCGCCCTAGTGGAAAACAAAGACCAGCGTCTCTCTCCCTCTCGAATTCAATGAAGAACGGCCACGCGTATCCGGAATACGAATCCGGCGCCGCCGCAATTCCACCCGGCGGGTCTCTCGCCCTCGAGTGTTTTAGGTGCAGAGAGAGACGCGCACAGGGCCAATAATTCGCGTGGCGCGGTTGGCTTTTCCGGCTATCCTGCCAGAGGGGAAGAGGGAGAGAGAGAGCGACGTCCTCGTTGCAGGACGACGACGACGACGACGGGATCGAACCAATATTGCCAAAGTTTTTCCAGTCTCGTCCTCGGACTTTAAACTTTGCCGATCGCCGGACGCCGGCTTCGAAAAAGGAGGACTGCCGGGAGTCGCACTACTCGAGGCAACTTTCCGAGCGAAGAAGCGAGCCGGCGATTGCCCACGCGCTCGAGGGGCCACTTTCATGAATTTCATGTACAGAAATTTCATACTTTATTCGCCGAAGCCCTATAGCTGCCTCGATAGCTGCAGCAGCAGCCCGAAAGTCGCGCGCCGGGCTAACTCTCGCGATCTAAATTAACTTTGCTTCTTCGCCGCCGCCGCCGCCGCCGCAATCTTTTCCAGCGGGGACTGCAAGTGGCCCGATTTATACTTTTCTCCAAACGGCTTCTCCCTCTATTATCACCTCTTGCTTATATCTATACACGGCGCGCGAAGATTAGTTTTGAGAAACCAATCGCGGAGGACAGTTAATCTCGCGCGCGCGCGTCTGCAGTTCGTCCCCGCTATAACACGGCGCGGCGGGACATTTGAATTTACAGTCTAATTAAAAAGAATCATAAAAAGAAGAGGAATAAGAACTCGGCAGCTCCCTAGGTAGCCCCTCTCGCAGAAAGATAATCCAGCTGCAGAGCACGATAAAAGCCGAGCGTCTCGAACTTGGCTCTCGCGCGCGTGCATTATTCTTCCGTCATTTATATCACAAAGCACGAAACAGCGTTTCACGATCGCTCGTAAAGCCCGCCTTTCTCCCGCTGTATAAGTCCAGACTTTTGCGTCGACTCTTTCCTCCTCCTCCTCCTCTTCTTTTCTTTCGCAGCGACTTTTGTGTCTCATCGTGCCTATAAATACCGCGGGCGAGGATATCGCGCGCCGCCGCGCTTATATAATACGCGAGCGAGCGCGCGGGACGCTTTCATGCTTTATTCTAACGACCGCGGGGCACGTGAACCGGAAAAAAGTCTGTAGGGAGAAGAACCTGTAAGGCTATATGCGCTCTAGTCCATCCCAGACACGCGACATTAATCCCGTCCACACACACACACACGCGCGCGCGCGGGGAATTAGTTTCTTTCCTTGTTTTACGACGTGTGGCCGCTTCGGCTGCGTGTTCCCGGATAAAGTTGCGACTCGCTATACGTAAGACGGGAAGATTAATAACGGCCCGAAAACTGTATACCAGTTATACTGCCTGATATTACAACTGATAGTCACGTAAAACTGGCGTAACGCCCCGATGCTCGCTCGGCTGACATGATTGTTGTGTTTGGTAGATAAAATTCTTCGTCTCACTGGCTGATTGCCTCGCTTCTGCAGTCCAAGTAGGGCAGCGATCGAGTGTTGGTCAGACGCCCGTTTTAGATTTTATATATAAAATGTATCGCGAATCTGGATTTACTATTTCCGAAGTAAGGATGTACCCGTTTCACCTGGATCTGTTAGATTACATTATTATCGATATTGTCTGTGGACTTGAAAGTTGTATTTTTGAATCGAAACCTTACTATGTTTATATTAATTATCTTTAATAAATAGCTTCAAACAATAATTTAATTCTTGCGAACTAGACCAAATTGTAATCACCCTGTGCTTATGATGCGCACAACACTTTTTGTCCGCTTCGCATCAAACTTCTGAGTGTATAAACTGCATTAGTTATTAATGCATAATAAGCTCGCTCGTAAGGATTAAAATATTATTATTACCCGCGTAAAAATTGAAACTATTGGCAATATATTGCTACTACATTGGAAATAGGTATTGGCAACATTGACAAA